>JANSTX010043484.1:0-12468 GCA_027564355.1 Penthetria funebris | reverse complement strand
CATTGATTAACATTAATTTATTCAAGATGTAATGTAAGTGAAGTGAAGTGATAATATGTGATGGGATTTGATTTGGTGTGCAAATCGTAAACAAATTCAAAAATATAAAGAAATTTATGTATTTATGTCACTTTGTAAAATTCTTCAACGACATTCATTTTATGCATATATTATTGAAATGACAAATCACTTACAAATATCTTCCGCATGTATCCAATGAGCTGGTACTGTAAAATTTGGTATTAACCAGGTTAGATTTCCCTGTAACTGCTCCTTTTGAGGATCATCTAAGAACACATAGGTGAAATTCATAGTTACCTATAATAGTAAAGAGTCACACATAGGAAATAGAGCCAACGTTAGCTATCAATAACAAATTATATAATTGAAATTAGAATGGAAACATCTTATTGTATGTATGAGTATTACCTTGATTGTGTTAAATATTTTTATTTCTTCTTCTTTTCCATATATAAATTATACAAAATATATTATATGAATGTAATTAATTTGTGTTTATTTTGTTTCATTGATAAATAGCTAAAATGTGTCCTACTTAATAAAAGTTATATTTATATGCGAAAATTCTGATTTGCTATTGTATTCTACCTTTATACTAGAGTATAAGTTATGTTTTTTAAATCTTTTTCTGTAAGAAAGTTTTTTTTGATCTTCTTTAACTGGTGAGCAGTTGTAATTCAAAAATATATATACAATATATTGAACACTGTTCATCAGAGATATGCTTATATTATAGCCTATTTTTATTTTATTTATTATAAGAATTTTAATTTGATAGTGGAAAAAAATTACAAATGTTTAATTCTGTTTTTTTTTCCTTCTTTATGAGCATATTACTCATATAGTAAAAAAAATCGTATAGAAAAGCAATACACAAAAATAAAACTAAAATATGTGTAATATTCAAAATATGATCTACATTTTAGGCTATTCAATTGTTTTATTTCAATTTGGTTTATATATGCTCTAGAAAGGTACATAAAATAATATTGCATCTATGGGAACATTGCTTTATGAAAGTTTTGTTGTTCAATTGTAGAATTTTTGTGGTTGATTGATTATTTTTATTTCACTTCCTTTACCAATAATTCGGAGTCATCATCATCATATAGGCATAATTACGAAAATTTAAATTCTAGTACATTGAAACAGTCTATTTATAATGATAAGACTATTAAGGCAGCACACTAGGTAAAAATCGACGACAGAGAGTGCTTCTTATTACATTCATCTTACTTTTAATATAAATTTTATGCCTTGCACTTTTTTCAGATTTTACATATGCAACACTATTTACCGACAATTATTGTATGTCTGTTTATGTAAATGTATTATTTATTAATTTAATCATAGCTATAATTGTAATTTATAAAGGGCTGTATTTTCATTATGTTTTATCTTACACAATCAAACATGTTCCACATAAAAAAAAATCACAGGAATTAATTAAGAAAATAATTTCCTTTCAAATTATATTTTATGAAAATACAATTCAAACCCATAAAAATTAATTATTTTACAAATAAAAAAAATATTTGAAAATACATCAACAACCAGTAAAATTATTATCAATTTGTCCGACAATACAATTTCATATGTCCTTTTTCATTTGTCCGCAAAAAATTGTCCGACAAATTATTTATATTGCAATAGACACGAATAGTACTTGAAAATTCATAAAAATATTTACTTTATTATAGAAAATAAAATGAATATATTTTTTAATATAGAGAATAATATGAAAGAAATAAAGTTTAGTTTTAAATTATAATATTTTTAGTGAGTATTACACTCAATACAATTATAACAAATATATTATAACAAATAATTTCTTCATATTTTATAGTTTTATACTAAAATTCTTCTAGTCTATGGTATTTTGAAATTTTGTAGTTTTCGCGCATATTTTTTTATTCTTGTCTTCAATTTAGCAAGAAGACCTAAATGTGCACTCTTAACTAAAAGGTCTATTAATGTTTAATAATGTCTTTTAATATTGGACGGATGTAAAATCATGCTATCATCATCTACTTATAAATGAATACGAAAATAATTTCCTCAATTATAAAATAAGTAAGTACTTATTTTTCTTGTTGTTTCAATAAATCTTATACGAATATCAATCAAATATATATTACAAAACGATATGATACGTACATGATGGTCTTCTGTTGATATAGTAAATATACTTCTCATGCAAGCATATTCCGGTGCCTCTTCTGAAGATGCATAATATTGTACGACATACCAAAATCCCATCATACCTGCAATATCAAAATTACGTAGTGCTTTCACCTGAAATATGATGAATAATTATGTGATTAAAATAAAAATGTAAAATCGTTTGTCGCTGAATGAAAAAGATATATGTTTAAAAGATTATAAAATTCAATTAAACCACGATGTACTCGTAATTTTGCTTATTTTACCGTGAGGGTATAGCGACATTTCATTACTGCATACTCGCACTGTACCTACTGCAGTCATTTAATTAAATGATAATAAAAAACTTGTCGAGTCTTTTGTATGCTTATCTTGATATCCTTTTCAGCACCGCCATCTATTCACAAATAGCTTCCAAAATATTGTAAGCTCTCTAAGCTGTCTATCTGTTTAACATGTCATTGACACTTTCATCACTTTCGTTTTTGAAACATTTGTCATCAGCAAAGTTCAGATCTTCAAGGCGATTGGTTAGATCCCATCTGATACCATGCGGTTGAGCATTTAGCCTTGTCATAACCCAATCCAAGACGAGCAGGAACAATAGTGGAGATAGAATACAACTCTATTTGACACCGAAGTCTATATCAAATATATCACCAAGCCTTCCACGGTGCAATATTCTCCATTGTGAATTACGATATAAACTACCAATTATTAGTTTAGATCGTATTCTAAAACTATTTTGGAATTCTCCACATCATTACACAATCAAGACTGTTAAATGATTGTTTAAAATCAACGAACAGGATATACAACTGAGCTATTCATGGGTAACCAATCCCTGAAAAATGACTTAGTTACAAAAAAACAAAAAAAAAAGTAATGGCGTCTGCCATTCGATCGACTGTACGAACATCATTACACAATCAAGACTGTCAAATGATTGTTTAAAATCAACGAACAGGATATACAACTGAGCTATTCATGGGTAACCAATCCCTGAAAAATGACTTAGTTACAAAAAAACAAAAAAAAAAGTAATGGCGTCTGCCATTCGATCGACTGTACGACTATAATTCGTAATGTGTTGACTTGATCCGTGATGTACCACCCTACTCTTTTCGAATGCCCAGTTCTAATACTTGATCCTTTCGTGCACAATAATTTTGTTTATAGTGTTTAGCAAGGTGAAAATTTTATAATTGATGCTAATTTGCCGTTTCTAATATGCATGTAACATCAAATAGCTATAATTGAAATTTACCATAGTTGAAAAATATACGATCAAGTATAATTATTCGTAGTGCATACATTCCCAAATACCTAATTAGTTGGTGAGATATTTCTTATACCAGTTGACAAACCGACATCAGCACCATCAGGTCTCGCAGATGCTATCACTGTCATACAATATATTGAGATAGAAGTAAAAATATGTAACTTTGATAATTTTAGTAACTTTGATAATTTTTGAAATTGAAAATTGAAACTAAAACATCAAAAATTGGACAAGCGCTCTTATATATACGTTAACATTAGTCATATTTTCGTAACTTAAGATAATTCATGGATAGAGACATATATAGAGTATGATTATGCTTCGGATACAATATATTTTGAATCTTGGTTTGCAATAATAAGGTACTAATAATTACAGTACATATAATAATTATAAAAATTATTGGATTCTGACCTAAAAAGACGCTACCTATCGTATTTATCCAGTAAGTGAAAAAACCGCACTAATAAAGTGGGTTTCTGGAGTTTTATCCAACACAACTGACCATTGAAATTGATTCAATATTTTCTATTATCTCAATAAAAAGAAAAATAAATTTCGAAGCCATGGGTGTATTTATTGACACCTTCGACCTTGAATAAAATTGTTTACAACACTGACGCTTGATAATCTAATATAAAAGGCAATTTAAATGTACTCCATATGCGGTTTACCATATGATAAGGGAATTGTAGTAGTTCAAATTCTGCTTTTTACCAGAATTTTTTATAGCATTTATGAAAAACAGAAAATAAACGAGTTCACCCATAACTTAATGTATCATCAAATCAAATTTTGGTATCGCTAATTTTCAACAGGAAGTGAAATTTCTATTGCTTCAATTCTGATCGCAATTTAAGCAGTTTTAATCGAAAATGTATATGTTTCTGCGGTTGGCATATATTTTGAATCATCATAATATGACAAAATATCTTTTGAGTTCATTAATTATAGTCAAAGAGTACTAGTACAATTTCTTCGAACAATTATCATATAATTTTTCTTTTGTTAAGATCTATTTTAAAATTTCAGTATATATAAAAACAATATAAAAACCTTAGGGCATCTTTCCTTAAGATTTCTGTAACCGGATAATCCATTTGAAGAACTTAGAATATAAATTATTTGATATAAAACTATACACTCTATAAAATAATACTTCATATTAATACTAATTAATAATAAAAGCTAATTAAAATAATTAAAGTTAGTTTTTTCTTTAGTCTATACGATAAATATTTGGAATCAAGAAACTCATGTAAAGTATATTAACACTTGTACGTTATAAGAAATATTCCAACTAAATAGTATATTGTTATCAAATATTAAAGGAAATGTTAGGGTTTTATGTACTACTTGTATATACATGTATATTCAATATGTAAATATAATAATAAACAGAGTTGAAATTTTTTAATTAATATAAATAAAAATATGAATTTGAATATATCATAGGGATTGGTAGTTCAAAAGCTAGATTTGACATGTGATCTTAGGAAAGAAAAAGGCAATAAAGAAAGTATCGCATTCCACATCATTATCTTGATAAAGGTACAAGAATAATATAATCGTTGAATCACTCATCAATAATGGACAATTTGAACTAGAAAATCTGTAGAAACAAGTGCTATATAAATGCATCAGTTCACAAATCAGTAAATGCTATGATCAAATGCCACGAATTACAAAATTCGTGTCGTTTATTAATTGCTCCCTCATTTAGGGAGAGTGTCTAAGAATGACTTGAAATATCAACAATGAGATGTTTGAATAAAATTCAACCACTATTAAAGGTTGTTGAAGAGGATTATGGATACATTACACATGTGTACATATAAAGTTTAGCTTGTGCAAGAATTAAAACTAGAAGCTTGTGCTAGAATTATACCAGACAACGTATATTTTTGACTCACGCATTATTTTGCCCACAAGCAATTTTAATTGCGCTCATGCATATTTCCTTTAGTCATTTTTGAAAGAAATAATGTACGTTAATAAGGCATGAACTATCCCTAAAAACAACAGTCGAAATGAAATCGGAGTCATAACACCTGTAATTTTGCGAAAGGTAATGGAAAATATTTTCGAAATAGCACTGATATGTGAAGCGAGTGCCAGACATCATTTGAATTTTTTTGTAGATGCATTTAGATTAGCACAATAAGTAAAATTAATGATGCTTACTAATTGTAAATAATTGCAACAATTCCAAATCGAACATATAGATATATTATTAATGTTTATGTATGTTCCCGTTTACACGATCCAACTTTAATCAAAATGAAATCGGATTGGATGAAATTGGGTCGTGTAAACGGGAAATTTCATGCTTTACGCAAAGGACGGCATTACAATGTTAGTTTGCCATTTCCAATGCACATACAACGTGAAACGTTAACAGAAAAACCAAGTGGATTAAACAAATTGGAAGAGTGGTGTCTCAAGTCGAAGCTATGTAGTTTGTTAGTGAGATGTTTTATATACACAAAATATACAAATAAGACATTAAATCTATTTTTTTGGTCACGATCACATGTTATGTAAATGATAAAATCTATATATGTTTCTAGTGTTTCTAGTGACCTCCATATAGGAACTAATGACTACAGTACATTGTAATTAAACAAGCATAAACAATTCTTACATCTTCGCATGTTTTACATTACAAGTATAATTAACAAACATGATATTGAACATCAATTAATCATTTTGAATAATAATAATTGGTGGTCAACTGCGACTATTTAATGAAATTAACAGTAGGTATTTTACTGCACTTATTTTTTAGGAGGTGCAATCATTTAAAAAAATATCAAAAGAAAATCATGTATAATTTCATATGTAAAATATACATAAATAAATACAAAAAAATAAAAAACGTTTAATAAAATTTCAATATTATAAACATGTTTCACATATTTTTTAGGTTACGTGAATTTTAAATAAAATTTATAGTATTTGGAACAATTTTTGAATTTGATACAAAACTTTTTAAAATAATCATTACTATATTACATCATCAATAAAATATTGTATTTAAATTAGAAATTCTTAAATTTTACAAATTTGCTTGAAAACCTAAACTCGTAAATTAGTGATCAAATTTTGATGAACAAACTGTACAAATTAAATTTCTTTTTCAAATCAAACAATTCAATTAAATATTGTATTAGTTTCTTATAAATTTAGGCAATTTATGTATTCATAATTTGCATTTAATGAGTTTGCATTATAACATTACTTTTCATACAATTTACAAACTAATTAGTGATTTTACATGAAAACATCTTATTTATAATTAATGAATAACATATGGGAACATATACTTAATAAATGTTCCTATTTTAAACGAGGTTGGATTGAAAATGAAGCTGAAAATCGAAGAGAATACGCGTTATCATCTATATAAATTGATATTTTTTCTCATATTGAGCACCAAAGAACATTTTTCTCATATTGAACACCAAAGAAGGCAAATAGATTGGATCAGAAGCAAAATTTATTCACTGTGTTGTTCACATGGTGTAATATCCATCGATTATTTAGAAAAATGTAAAACGATAACCGGCAATTGTCATTTCAGATTAAGGGGCACAAACCAGTAGTTATTATTTTATAATGAAATAATCTGTTGAACTTATTCGTCAGCTTCTGAAGTTTTAGTTACAACACATGATTAGGACCAGAACGAGTAGAACACATTGCCCTGGATTCCGAACTTAGGTTTTGAATCAGTGATGTGGTCTATTGGTGTATAATATGGAACGGGCTATTTTAATGTTTGTATGTGAATGGTTAACCGTTTTGAAATGACGTTACTGGTCTGCAACATAACGTTGACGTTCCGTATAATGTAAATAGACCTTTACTCAGTTAAAAACATTCTATGAATATGCCAGTAGTTCAAAAAGTAAGATAAATTCTTTAGGTGGTATTATATTTTTTTTTTATTTCTTCATATATTATCAACTTATAACATGTACGCTGCTTGAGAAATGATCAATTTACTTGTACTGCAAATGATAAAATATTTGGAAGAAATCAGTCAGATAATGCATAGGATGTAAGTCAGCAATTCATTAGTTATGTGTTTAAAACGACAGTTGCTAAATTCTAAGAAACGTTTGAGATTTTACTTGTAAGACGAAAAGTAGTCATTGGAACACCAGTCTCACTGTGTGAATTTTGCTTTATTTGTTATTTTAAATGCATATATAAAATGACAAAATTTGCTCATATGTTTCATAGAATGCAGCAAAAACCTAAAAGTCTTGCATTATTTTTAACCATGTTCAATACATGATCATTACAAGAAGTACTTACTTAATTGGGTAACAAATTACCATCAAAATTTAATTATTATTGATTCAGGATCATTAATGTGATAATGTTTTATTGTCAATGAAATTGATGAACAACATGTATATTTTCCCACAAAGAATTGCACATTCACGAAGGTGTACTTTTATTGGAATAATAAGAACGATCACTATATTTACGAATTGTGTTTGAGCTTAGAGACAAGAGAATCATTAATTAAAAAGAGAGAGAGAGAGAGTGAAATAAAATGAAAGCCTTTAAAACTTCTATCAAGATTAAGAAAGCATCAGAAGTTCAACGATTTAAAATAACCCAGATAGAACATCCTTTCATAATTCCAGTTTTTCGAATTAGGATAAAGACGATAAATGGATTTGATAATAAAATGCCATCAAAATTCTCAGGTATACACTCGATAGTAATCATTCGTATTTCAACAAAATTTTACTTTAAATTTCATGTTTTTCGTTTACTGCCGGATTTAAATATCTGGGAATAATATTATAGGTTTTGTACTTAATTGTAATTCTCACATTGATGATGCCAATAAAATGACCACTAGAGTCATATGGGTATGTAAATGTTTAGTGGGGGGAAATTTGGGGTCAAAAGTCGTAATTGTGCGAGATGGTGATTAGACACGTGAATTCAGGTTTATCAATTGCTGACGGATAATAATGTTTGTTTGTTCATATGACAGAGTTAAATTTTTCCCTTCTTTTAAAAAATGTAGAAATTATTCAATTATTGTCTTCATTCACATATTAATTAAATTTTATTATTGTCCGCATTTAGATTAATTTGTTTTATAATTTTGGCTAAGAATTCAAATCTCCGTTATGATGAAGAAGTTTCACTTGTTTATTTTCATTTCGAATGATGTTGCTGTGATATTAAAATCTAGTTTTACACACTTTTTTTTATTCTATTTTTATAATAAAAATATAATGTTATATACCTTTCCACATACCGAAGATAGTATTTGAGCAAATTTTTTATGGTCAGTCTAAAGCAAAAAATTGTTGACCGTATATTATACGAAATTAATTACGTATATAATATTCTATGTTTATGTATACATAAAAACACACGGTATAATGTTAAATGCAAACATTAATATAATTAATAATACTTATGTTATTAATATACAGCACTATATATAGTAGAACACTATCCTATAAAAAATATACAGATCACCCAATATTGATCTGATCACAACTTATATAATGATTTTTATGCTACTTCTTATGTTTTTTAATGTCTTCCAGGCCTGGATGATATGAATGATTACCTATAAATTACTCGAAGCTATATGAAATCAGTTTCTAGAGTATTGTATTTACTCAATGCGGATCAACATCAATGTGATTAAAATAAAATCAATATACTCATTTAGTACTTATAATTTTATGAATTATTACTTAAATTTAAGATTTAGTTTGGGGATCAAGAAATCAAAGTAGCGCACCCTACGGCAACCACAAATCAAACAATATATTTTATATTCTTTGGTGCGTAGTGTAGCATATAATTATTGTTAGCTGTAAACGTATTATAAGGGTGTTTGTATATAATGGTCTACTATAATTGTTTAAAATAACATCTTAAATGCTTACTTTAGGAAGCAGTCAATCATATTAAACACTTTGAGCTTCTAGTTGCTGTATAATTTATAATAACCTATATTTTTGTCTTTGAACTCATTCCATTTATTAGTTTCTTATATACAAAGCTATTTGAATATTTCTTCTGCTTAACATCTCCGTTAGCTCAGGTTCTGTATCCAGTTAGAGCCGATGTTCCACAAATAGCTAGTCTCAAAATTTTACATTCTGAATTACGCTATGTTGTGATGACTTTGATTAGCTATAAATTTAAGCTAGACTATGGTATTGGAACCACCCTCCAATCACGACCTGAATGTCTTTCAAACGTCATGCCTAGGACAAAACAAATATTACGATCATTCGCATTCTACTATAACTATTGTCATCATCATTATCTTTACATAAAAAATGATAAACTGTGTAGTTCTTCTGCAAATGTAATATTATGTTGAAAATCAATCTTGACATTATAATATGCAAATAAACAAGCTAGCATACATTACTCATTAATCGTTTTTTTTTTTATTTTCATACTTATTTACCGATTAATGGATTTATGTCACTAATTTAATTGAAATAATTAATATTCAATATAAATGAAAGTTAGTTAACCTGTCAGCAACATATATTAATCATAATCCTTTCTTTTAATAATTCCTACCTTCAAAACGCATACATTTTCAGTTCTGGTGTCTAAAATTTTGAATTAATTAATTAGGGATGAAATCAAGATAAAGATCAAAAATAAATTTCTTTGCGAAAATTTTGCGATGTCCTGAATTTTCCAAGGCAAAAGTAAATATAGTTTAATTTCTGTCACATTTCAAATATAAGTATTGAGACTTGAATAAGTTATCGTTTTTTTTTTTGTGAACATGAATTAGTAAAAACATGTCAGTTAAACAGTGAGATCTTATTTCAGTTCTTTAAAATAATCTGATCTCCTAGACCCTATAAATCATTCCGGCTGTGTTTACAATGATAAAGCGTAGTCAATAATTCATTATTTACAAAATAAAAACGATTTTCTTACATACATTTAATTAATTTATGATTTTGCAAGTAGTGACTAATATAACCTTTGCATTAGGCAAAAGAACCTGCTCTAAATGATTTAAATATAAACAGTGATTCTATGAACAAAACTGAAGTACTGGGCATTTTTTATTGTCGCCTTAACTTTTACTTCTAATAGGTGCATAGAGCGATATTTCGATGTTATTTTGTTGTACCTTATATGCATACACCATCAAATATATCAAATAAATATAATTGAAATATACCTGCCAATAACAGTTTTTTATACGTGTTTCTTTGCTTTTGGTGGCATTCGTTCATCACATAACATCCTTTTATCTACATATTATTTGGTGATCAAGATAATTGGCTTCAAATATTTAAAGTTGTAAATATTGTTTAGCTGATAACCGCCCCCTAGAAAATAAGCATCTTGTAAACGATTTAATTACACATGAATTGTAATTACATAGATTTTAGTGCGACAACCGAACATATTAAGTATTTAGAGGGAATGGCCAAATATTGCGAATAAAATACTAGCAATTTCATCAGAGCAATAAGTAATGCATATCTATAGAAAACACATATTGTGTAAGTGCTGAAGTAAGTCTAGGTGCGAATAGTGACACATTTATTATTTATAAGTTTATCATTTAATTTTTCAAACATGGTTGCAGGAGCACCGGCCCAAATGTATGCATCGAGTTGTATTAAACACATTCATTATGCTTTATATCTAAAGTCAAAAATATTAATTAGAACGACGCAAGAATTCATGTCGTCTTGCAGCATCTTTAGACATGCTTAAGATTATAATCATATTCCAAAAGTAGATTAGAACTGATGTACGTGAGAATCAAAATCCGATGAGTTAAAACAACACATTACCATCAAGATTTATAAACAGTCTATTTATATGAATGCAAACACAATTATGTCTTACTTTATTGCATTGAATTTATGCAAGATCCAATCAGAAAATAAATTGAAACCATTTTTAAGGGAGTAAGTAGGTTTATATATGGAATTTTCAAAGTAACCTCACAGGTGTTTATGGTGTAGGTGTGTGTTTTTGTCTTATATTGAAGTAACTACACTTAATAGAATACATAATGTATTTTTTTTATTTGGGGCAACAGCTAATAGCTGTATACTTTTTTTAAAAAAATTATTCGTTAATGGACGTTACCCAGCAAAACTTTACAACAAAAAATTTAATATATTTTTGCAATTTCAGAAATAAAAATTTATTTATTAAATAACAGTAAAGTAGATTTAATATAAGTAAAAAAAAAAAATTCAAAACAATTTTACTATATCACATTTTTTTAAATTTTATTTTCACAAACATAAAAAACAATTAATAAAAAACAACCATTTTCTATACTAAACATTCCAATGACGTTTAGTATTCACAATCAGATAATAAGGAAATATTGTGGGCAACACCACACGATATTCAAATTAGATACAGCGGTTTAAAAAACACAATAACTAAATTTTATCAATCGATTTTCGAAAAAATAAGATTTTTCTCGTTTAAAATTCAGAATTCAAAATTAGAAACCCGCCCAATTAGTATATACGGCGAAATTACACTCCATTCGCTTATTACATACTCCTTTCGTCGTTACGCTAAAATCAAATCAGTTTATTAAAACTGTTACTTTCGTCAGTGTGCAGAAACATACTCAATTCACCAAATTAGGTGCTCTTTGGACATTAGATTTTGCGCATTCGCAGTACCGTCTTTGCTATTGATTTTTTAGTTGCTTTATTGTTGTTTTTTTATTATTTATGTTTTTTTGTTTTTATCTTTATTCTTTTGTTTTTTCGAAATTAAAATTATTGTAAATTATCCTTAACAGGTCTATTATTTATTTTCACTATGGCAACATTAAATGTTGTCATATGAATTGTTGACATATAATTTATTGTTTCTTAAATGATGTTGATCCATTAAATTTATTGTTTTATGTTATTATTATTATTATTATTATTATTTTTTCTTTAACGACCAAGGCCAGTTTGACCCAAATAGTCTTTTCAACCTCT
>JANSTX010043473.1:0-12469 GCA_027564355.1 Penthetria funebris | reverse complement strand
CATACAATAGAATAACTAAATCACTATTCGTGAAGAACAAACTGGTTTCAGACCTGGCAGATCGTGTACGGATCACTTAATTGCATTAAGAATTATAGTCGAAAAATCTATCGAATGATAAAATTCCATTACATAATATGTTAAATTGTTGACTTTAAACAAGTGTTTGTGTCATGTTACACCAAATTGATTAAAATAATTTACGTCTTTTATCGTGACTTCCAGTGCAAAATCTTTTATCGTGGAAAGCTTGGTAATGTAATTTGATGTACATTCAAATTGTAACCAGGAATGTATTTATTCTCCACTTTTGTTCTAAGACGTCTTAGATGGGCTTATGACAAAGGTGAACAACGAACTGCACATGGTATCAGATGGAGTCTTACTAATCGAGTCAAACTGTAGTCTTGTAAAGTATACTTCGTAGTTAAAAATCGTAGTCTAAAAATTAACGTTTTTCAAAGACAAATTTTCCACGTGTTCGGAATACTAAAGTGGGATGTGACAGTAGACACAAATTTCACGTAAACTTAAATTGCATATATTCAAGTTAAATTGTTTATCGGTACTATTGTATATGTCTGCAAGACTCTTGTAGCTTTCCAAATTTTACATCACATTATAAACAAATGAATGTCAACAATATCTGAATTTTATTGTAACATGTTTTTATCGACCTTCTCCGTCTTTATTATAATTTGTACAACTGCATGTACTCGTAAATGGATTTTAATTTGTATACATTATTTGCCTTTTGTCATGTGTTTTAAAAATTCATAATTTAGGAACTGATGTAAATCGATGCTTCATTATAATCTACACTAATTTTGGCACGTAGTGCGAAATGTTGATATTAATGACTAAGATTAAAACAACAGAACCCATGAAGAAACATACGACATAAATAACTAAAAGATAACAAGTGGTCAATGCCAATAAAGAATTTTTCTGTTTCTTAGTAAAATAAAAAAATCCAAATTTGGAATAGCCGAGTATTATTTTAGAAAGTTAACTCTACTTAATAAATTCATAGCTGTTTAGTGTGCGAGAGAAGGCGTTCGTCGAGACTGGAACAATGTCGCGCAATCGCATTTACACAGGTCTGTGAAAACGTTTTAAGTTTCATAAATTATGAAAGGAACTAATGGTTAAGTGATGATACGTGGAATCTAATAATGAGGAGGAGAAACACCAAGAATGCAAATCATATCAACAGCAATGTGATGGACCAACAAAATATGCGTACAAAATATAGTCAACTGGACAAAGTAGTTGGTAAAAGTGCACGGCGGGATAGGCGTATCTTTTTTGAAAACATTGCAACTCGCGTACAACTCACTGCAAATTCAAACAAAATGCAGGAGACTTACCCCGTCTGGCGGTCCTTTGGAATTGAGTGTCCAATTTCATCAAGGAATGGTTTGCTCAAATGTGAGATTCATCAAATGGCACGAAGTTCAGATTGCTCAGAGTCTGGTTCAAAGATTTTGCTCCAAGTTGTGGGGAAATCAAATCCGCATTAAAACATATAGAGTACCACTCTTTAGATGGCCGCCGCCGATAACATATCACCCAATATTGATGATGGACCCATTATTAGTGAAGTGTAGTTGCCTGATGATTATCCAACATTGTGGAAAGAGGGTTGTTCACCTGGGAGTTGTACTCTTATTGTTTATAATTTGTTAAAATCTCTTGTTGCGGTGGTTGCTCACTGGTTGATCCAAGGAATATATAGGTATAATCTTAAATTGATTTTACAGTATGAAAATATTCCGAGCAAACTAGTTTTTAATGTTTAAAAATGTATGTATTATATTCCGAGCAAGTTCTAAATGATATAAAAAAAGTTAGTTTTCCTTGTATTTCATTCAAATCCCAAAAATTAATTTGCTCGGATTATCTTCATACTGACAGCACTAAACCTGTAGTTTTAGTTTGTATTCCTGATCGGGATTATCTTTTTATTTATTTGTCTTACCTTTTTTTCTATGTAATAAATAAATATATTTCTAATAAATAAAAAACTGAATCTAATAATACACTTTAAATGCTAAAACTATATTATTTTAATTCTAGAATTTTACTTTTTTTTGCCTTCCTGTTGTATTTCATGTTGAATTCATTTTTGTGATTATACATTTAACGAAATTTAAAAAAAAAAATTAGTTCATTGTACAACCTTCGTTTTTCAATGAATTTATTATTATGCGGTGGAAAAGTGTATACACTTTGGCGTTGGTGAATATTTAGGTTTAGAACCAGCTTTTCGTTGAATATTTTCAAAAACTATAAAAAGTTGATTTCCACTATGACTTGAGGTGTATAACCCAAACTTTTTATAATATAGAAATTTTATAAAGTATAACACTAAAGTATATATAAGTAGTAATAATTCATTTATTTATATTTCAACTTAATTATAAGAAATTATGCAATTAGGTCAATTGCAGATAATGCCATTGAATTATGTATTCAAGGACAAGTTCAGCAGATGATTTCCAATATTTGAAAAGTTTTTTGACAATTGATGGTGGTACTGAAACAGATGTAAAGTTTTCCGGTTAAAAAAAGACGGCAAAATTTTGGTATGCAGAATATAGTATGGCGGTGGTCGTCATAAATTTCAAAAAATCTAAAATTTTGAATTTAAAAAACTATTTTTTCATCGGTACTATTGTATAATACAATATCAAACGAGAATTTATGGTGACTGGCAGATCTGGAGGCGATGAACAAAATTGTCAAACATGCATTCATAAGTTGACCGGTCGTTGATATTGCAAAATATGCACTTGACTGGAATAATAACAACTTAACTTATTATTATATAATAAAAACAACTTAACTTATTATTTATTATTACATATAATATATATTATTTCTAAATGAACAAAAAATATACAGTTAAAACAATTAAACAATTACCTTAAATTTAGTATAAAATTTCTTAAATAGTAAAGCAATTTAAACTGTTTTTATAAAAAATGTAAAAAAAATTAACGATAATTTCATAAAAAAATTGTTTGAATTATTCAATATTAAGTGATACTTTAAATTATTACAAGAAACTATGAAGCAAAATTTATGAAAATTGTCAGTGGATGACAATTTATTTTAAAAAACTCTCTACTATTTAAGTAATTAATTTAAATATTAAAATCAACATTTATAATTATAATAAACTGGACTATTTTGACACAAAATTATAGAACAATGAAAACTTAATTTTATTTTTAAAAACATTAAAATGTATCCAGTTTTAATGGAAAGTTGAAATTTGAATTTTTAATGTGGTTTTTAATGAAAATTAAAAATATCAACTTATAATTTATTTTTTTTGTAATTAACGCTTTTACGACGAATAGTGTATTTTGTATAT
Source organism: Penthetria funebris (assembly GCA_027564355.1). Taxonomy (NCBI): domain Eukaryota; kingdom Metazoa; phylum Arthropoda; class Insecta; order Diptera; family Pleciidae; genus Penthetria; species Penthetria funebris. The sequence goes on along the minus strand of JANSTX010043473.1, from coordinate 9,087 downwards.
TCCATAAATTATTGGAAAATGCAACATTTTCTTCTATTTGAAATTGAAAACTTTTTAAAAAAAGGCAACAGTTTTATATTTTTGGAAAAAAAAGTTTCCAGTGAATAGTCCTCATATAAATATTAATTTATTTATTAGAATAGAGGTAAGTATCATTAAATTCTTAAAAATATTGATAAATTAACTATCCAGAAAATAGAAATTATTAAATGTTTTTGTTTTTGTTTAAAATTACGTAAAAAAATGTAAATACAAAAAAAAAACGTTTTTGAGTTACGCTATATTACATAATGTTGAAAATAAACATCTTACGTAGTTTACATTTAGTTTCCTTCATCTATTATTACCCATAAAATGATGTAATTTAGTTATTTAGAATCTGAATTTTATTTTAGATTATGCATTGCAATACCAGAGACATGGTTACAAGGCAAGTTTTTCTTACGAGGTATTTTTTTCACAAACGATTTTCCAAATATTCATCATAGGGGCTATCAAAGATTAATATTTGAGGAAAATTTAAGGAAAAAATTTTGGGACATTCCTCTGCAAAATAAGAATTTGTTTAATTTCGTCCACAAACAATTTTCCAAATCTTTCACATACATAGGGGCTGGATGGACGTATCAAAGAATAATATTAGTTCGTCAAAGCAAAATGCCAATAAAAACAGTAGTTAAAACAGATTTCATTAATACAAATTTATTATTTATTGCCCCAAAACAATGACTGGGAAACATTTTTTTATAAAGACTGGGAAACATTTTTTATAAATAGAATCTAAAATATATCCAGATTATATTCGAGGCAAAATGCTCGAGATAACATCTTGTGTTATAAAAATAAAACGAAATCATTTTTACAATAATGTGTTAACTATTTCATGTTATTGTGCACATAAGAATTGTCGTGAATATAAACTGACAGCTGAAACAAATTTCTCAGTCATGAGAACGGATGTTCCTGAGAACCATCATAATAATAGAATCAGGAGTTATGTTAAAGGTAATAAACGCAAGATATATCGAGAACAACTACGTCATTTGTTTCCAACACAACATAGAAATGAAAAAATTGCTGACGCAAATAAAAAATTGGTATAGAAGGGAAATCTTCAAGACATCTGCTCAATTAGAAAAATTCGATCAGAAGCGTTAGCTGAAAATGACTTTGACAAGAATGATATTATTGCTTTAATAAAAATGAAAGACTTCCAAAAAAATAATTATATTAAAAATTCTACTGTTGATTACTGTATACGAGCCATAGGTTTTAATTACTTTTTTGTGAATATTTTTAGTAAAGACCAGTTTAAAGTAGATCACGCTTTACAGAAAAACCAACGATTAGTTGTTCATTTTGATGCAACTTCTGGTATTATTAAAAAGCCAATACACATTTCGTCACCAATTTACCTTTATTCAATGGTAGTGCAAGTACCATTGCGTAAAAATAATGCCATTTAATGAAAAATATGAATGTGGATGTTAAAAATAATAATACTGATAAAAAAATAAGCAGAGTAATTTTAGAGATATTAGCATCAATATATAATCAATCCGATTACAATCGTATTACAAAAATATGGAAGAATATTTGCATATTAATGACCGCACCACATATGACTCCTTGTGTAGAAGCTGCCTTAAAAATGTTAAAGGATTTATGTATAGGTTCAAATTCACTATTCATTGAAATATGTCTAGATAAAAATATTAGTTTTGAATATAGCAATGACATGAGAAATTTGAAGTCATTCTAGCATTGATACTCACAAGCAAATAAGTAATAAGAAAAAAACCAAAAATGAATCTTATTTAGAATATATATGTTTTCTATGCGAAAAATTGCCAACAGAGGCAATATAGATGAAAAATCCATTATAGCAGGTATACCGGACTCAAGTATAAATAAAATGATGTTAAATGAAGCTCTAAATATTGAAGACTATGAAGAATTTAAGGAAAGTAGAGTTTCTGAAAGCAAACAATACCAACAAGTCAAAGCCGTCAAATAAGTTCAAATTTTTCAACTGGTTCAAGTTTTAAAAATAGATGCAATAGTTGTGCTGCATTGGGTTATAATACTTCAAATTGTCCTAATAAATCTAGGCGACCAAGATGTTTTAAATGTGGCGAATTTGGACACATTTCTAGAACATGTTCCAAACAACCACCGTCTAATGAAATAAACGAAGTTAATTTAATTCAAACTCCAAATATGCAAATTAGCGTCACATTATATAATCAGCAATTGATTGACACAGATAGCGAAGTAACATAGATTAGAGAATCTATGTATCATAAATTACAGAATGCACCAAAAATAAATATAAATTCATGTTTACCTTTAAGGGGAATTTCACAACAAATAAGTTATACCAGTGGATCTTTATCCATATCATATCCATATTATATATTACTGCTGTTTTGTATAATGGCATTTAGCCGAGGACAATTAATGGTGCAATTAACACTTAATAAAAATAATATTAATGCAACTACAAGTGCAAATGGAATAGAAATAATTTTTCTGGGAATTTAGCTTCTGATTCCGAAGTAATATTCGAATTTCAAATAAGCAATAATCAAGAGCAAATAAAGATATGGTGCGATATTGGGTAGCTCTAAAGTCAAACATTTTAAAAGATAAAATAGACTCTCCAATTGCAACGAATTTAAAACAAAGATAGACACATTTATCAATTTTTTTTTTTGAAAATCTCTCTAAAATTTAAAATCATTATTGTCGTAAATACACAAAAAAAAATTATTTATTACATAAATTTAAAACTAAAACCGAGGTGTATGAACTGTATAAGTCTAAATGTTTAGAGGATGAAATACAGACTCTTTCAATATTTACGTTTTTAACAAGTTTTGATGATCATAAACTATCTCTATTCAACCCACGAAAAGATCAATGTGATATTTGTGTTAGTTACAAAACTGGTCAAGTAGCAGAAAATTAATACTATTTACATAGAGAAACAAAAGCGAGCGAAATATGAATAAGAACAGGATAAGACAGCAGCTATTGAAAGAAGACGACACTGCTTTACAATGGATGTTCAATCTGTAAAGTTGTGTCCGTGTCTTAATGCATCAGCTATTTACTACAAACAGCGACTCCAAGTTCATAATTTTACGATGTTTAATTTATCAACACACGAATGCACAAATTATTGGTGGAACGAAATGCAAGGCTATATTACTGCATCATCTTTTGTTAGTTGTGTGATTACTCATCTCACTAAATATTGTCTAAATGATAGTTTATCAATAGTGATTTTTTCGGATTGATGTGGCTATGGTGTTTGTTTATTGGTTGATTATTTTTTAGAATATTTTCAAAATTTTTTATACTTTCAATTAATTTATACTTACATTTTTATTTCTTTAGATTTTTATTCACGGTAATTATCGGAATTAATTTTTTTTTTTAGAAAAAGGTTTAATTTGAGCATTTATTTTTTTTTCAATTAATAAAAATAAAATGCCGAATGAAGAAGATTCTAGTAAAAACAATATCTTAACATTTGAAAGTCACTCAATTTCTCATTTATTGCCTGAATTTTGGTACAATAATGCCGAATTATGGTTTTCTCAAATCGAATCAACGTTTTGTACACACCGTATCAACAAACAGAGTGTAAAGTTTGACTATATTATATCAAAATTACCACAAGATCAGGTTTCAAGTGTCTGATCTGATTTTCCGAAGAGGTCCGAATGAATATGATGCTCTTAAGACAAAAATGATTTCGTCTAATCAAAAAAGTAACACCGCAAAATTTGAACAACTCATTGCTTCAAGTTGCATTGGTGACGAAGTTCCTGCTACATATTTTAGCAAGATCAAAGAACTTGCAAGACGTTGCAATATAATAGACCAAAATTTAATTAAAACATTCTGGTTGAGAGCCATACCTAAAGACGTAAATGTCATAATAACAAGCATAGAAAATCTGTGGAGAATAAACTAAAACGTACGCCACCTAAATAATGATAATATTATTTTGTGTTCTTTAACTTAAAAAGTGAATTGAATGAACATACTCATTATTTTGACATTTAGACATTTTGACCGAAAGATATCATACAATTTATAGAGTTCACGTGTTGAGCTATTTATTTTAATAAGCATTAATAGTGTTAATTTAATATTATAATCCAATCCGTCTATAGTTCAAAGTTTCAAGTATGTAACTTTTTAAATAGTAAATGAATATTATTTTAAATGTTCAATCTGAAAACGATTTGTCTACATTTTTTTACATTTTACGATTATACTTAGCATCATGAGTAAGCGAAATATTAAATTCCATATCGAATGGCTAGAGAGAAAAGATGAAGAAAATAGAAAATTGTCGAATTATATTAAGTTTGAAAATAGTAATGCGATATTATGTATTATATGTTGTAAAAGTATTAATACGCAAAATAATGGATTTGGAATTATAAAACAACATATCGGCACTACAAAACACATTGATAAAATGAAATTACATCACAATTAATTCAATACCGTGATGTAAAATAGTGTTGTGAATAGAAGTATGTCGGTAAAAGTATGTGCGGTATATTTGAGAACGTTGACAGAAAACCTTACTTGGCCAAAACAATTATAAAAAAACATAACTACAAAGTACTCAACAATGACAAAAACAAACAGTACGTACTAAACTCTCAAAGCGTAAAATACGAGATTAAAATAATCCAAAATAAAAACAAAAGGTGAAATTCAAATTCAAAATAAATAGCAAAATATACATCAATAAATGTACTCGTGAATGGGAAGTTGAATCGTTGATTGCATGAAAATTGGTTAATATGGGCAATATTTTAGAATTAATATTATTGCATTTGAATAATGAATGAGTTCACAAAATAATTGTTGATGATTCCTTCTCGATGCCAAAAATGCCAATTGTAACAATTGAAGGTGTAATTGATTTTGACAATGAAGCAAAGGATATCGAATACATGAAACAAGTGGTAACTATTTTGAAATCAAGTTTATGTGAAGAAAATATCAATTAGTATTTTATTTACTGCTTGTAGGTCATACGTTTACAGAGTGTTTGCGTCACCGATGTAAAAAAATTCGCAAAATATTAAATAGAAAAACTTATTGCATTTCCGATATTTTGTACAATATTACTGGACTGGAAAATCGAATGAATTAAAATATATAATAACAGCAAAAGTATGCTAACTTACAAAAATATTAATGTATTATTTATTTATCCATTTCTTCAGAAAAAAAAGAACTTCCTTTAGGGGAATTTACAAGGTATTGTGAATTTAATTAAGTTTACTATAAACTATGAAAGAGTTCCTTGTGTACTAGATGATATTGTTACAAAGAACTTAATGATTATGCTGTGACACATCACATCGGTCTATCACAAATTGCTGAAGTTTTATACCAACTTAGGGGTCGTCCTGGCACGGATGATAATTGTGTTGGCAAATGACATGTATTTATTTATAATACTAAAAATTCAACAACAATCAATCACTCAAACAAAGCAAAAACAATTATCAAAATCAAAACTCAGGTAACAAAAAACAAGCACAAAAGCAAAAACAACAAAAAATCATAAATCAAAACAAACAACTAACAAAGAATAAAACAAAAATACAACAAAAAAAAACAAACTACAACAAAAACAAAACAAATAACAACAAAAACACAAACGTAAATAAAAAATAAATCCCCAAACAAAATACAAACTACATAACCTCAAACACACACAATACCAGACCAATAACAATATTTGCGGATATGACTACACGGATACAGAAGATCCTATGAGAGTTAAATCAGTACTGTCTCTGATACTCATTTGGCACACCCTTAAAAGACAAAGAATTAAAAAAGATCATTGAATTATTAATAAATCCACCAAGACATAGAAGAGATATAAACAGAATGACATACAAAAATCTAAACGATGTTCAAAATTTAAAATCAAATATTAATATGTTCAGTCTAATGAAAGTGTTGTTAAATATCAGATAAATCTGCATCATTAACTTTATCAGAATCAAAGATTTGTATAACAAGTGGAAAAGGAGTTGGCAGCTCTACATTTTATTCATTTTATTTATTCTAAAATTTAATTGGATGAATAAAAATAATAAATGGATTTGGAAGTGACCTAATTTTAAATTAATATGGTTTGATCGTTCCCAAACCAATTATAAAATTCAATGAATAAAAGAATTGTCTCTAAAAATTGAACGTAATGTGTTCAATGGAAACATTGAAGAAATAAACAAAAAATAATTAGAAAAAATTATTTTAAATGTTTATTTAATTTTATTGAGAAAGTAACTGAGAATAATGTCACAGACTAATTCACAGTCAACAGCTCGATTCAACTCTTGGAAGACTGAGAAAAATGATCAAAATGATCAACATGATAAAAAAGATAAAAACGATAAAATAATAAAATTGGTAAACGAGTCTGTCGCGGACCACCCTGTAGATAACGGTGCGGTACATTCGAGAACGTTGACAGACTACCAACTTGGACATAACAAAATAACTAAAAACAAAAAAACATACAAAAGTACACAACAAAAACAAAAAACAGTACGTACTCATCTACGAAACGATCATTATATTGGAAAATAAAATTTAACAAGAAAAGAATAAAAATACTTAAAAGATATAACCGAAAGTGTTCAGTGAATAATTTGAAATATATATATAACAATATATATAATAATATATAACCAAAAGTGTTCAGTGAATGATAAAAAAATATATATATATCAATATATATAATAATATATAACAAAAAGGTTCAGTGAATTATAAAAATATATATAACTAATATATTTTGAAAAACATAGGTACTCACCAGCATCATCATCATCATCATCATCATCAACAACAACAACAGCAAGGTCATACAACGATCGATCGTTGACCGATGGTGATACCAAATAAACAGTGAGTACAAAACCTTAATACCATTACATTAACCTTAAACCTACCTACGATAACACTAAAACTGTTCACCAACCTCCTGGAACCAGATTAAAAGATAGGAGTAATATGCACATCGTCGGAAAAATACCAAATTCTAATGACTTCTTGAATGTACAACATAGAGGTGTAGCCAAAGATACAGCGCAAGATTGTATATTAATAAGTTCCGCACCGACTTTAATGTTAGTAGCGGTTAGTACATCACCGCTCTGTTTTTTATTGTTAGACTCTGCGGAACGATCACATCTGTATACAACGAAATTATTATTGAAAAGTTCGTCCTTATAAATTACTAATTATTACTAAAGAGTTCAACGTTAAAAATTATTTAGGCGAAAATAGAATCAGAGCCAAAAAAACGTCTATACAACAATACGAAATATTTATAAATTATGCTACCGAGCATAAAATTATTGTTGATGGAAGGATAGATCCTTCTAAAGACCCAATATTCAAGGATACTGCTTGGCAAGCCTTGTCAACATTATTAAATTCTTTTGGCGGGGCAATCAAAACTCCAAAAGAATGGCAAGCTAATTATTTTCATTCTATTATAGTACTATACAAACTGTACCTATTGTATTATTTGTTCAGTAAGCTTAACAAATTGGAAACATGCCATAAGGCATAAGGCACGGGTATTCAGGGCCAATGCGCAGAAAACGGGAGGGGGCTTATCGAAAGCGGTTCCTTTAAGTGATTTGGAGGAAAGAGCGCTTGATTTGTTTGGAAAAGTAGTAGTTGACGGAGCACCCAATTTGCCATCAAATGTTGGGTTTTGCGATGTCGCATTAGTAGCTGAAGCTGAAGATGATAACGAAATAAATGAACAAAAACCACATGAACTATCCATAGAGCCAAAAAAAAAGCGCCAAAGAGGTAAGATTTTTTTTTTAAATAATGTTTAAATATATGATAATATGCATGTATAAACGATTACATATATTTCAGTATCATTTATTCCTAGAGAAAATGTAATAAAAACAATTGAAGAATTAGAAGCCGGGAGAACAGAAGATATGTCCAAATTAACAAACAGTATCGACAATTTATGCAAATCAATAAATGATGTTGTGGATCAAAATAAAATTTTAATTCACCATATTTTGCAACAAAAAAACAAATAATTGTTTTGTATTTAGTTAGCATATATTTTGTATTTAGTATAGTATTTATTTATAAAATAAATTAAATTAAATGTAATTTCTTAAATACGTCTCCCTTGATCTCCTCCCTAAATTTAATAAATTTGACGGAGGCTCATCACCAACTGCCTGCACATTCATATCTATAAATATAATAAATGTGTAAATTATGTATAGATATTTAGTAGGTGAGTATCATACCTTGCAGTATTAATTCAGCTACTAAATCTTCATCATTTTCCGGATCATAAATTTCAGGTATGTTCAATTCCCGGCAGATATTATGAAGCGTCATCACAGCATATATTATATTGGCAGCTACTGCAGGTTCATAATGTAATGTCCGAATTTTTAGGCAACAACGGAAACGGCTCTTCATTACACCAAAACATCGTTCAATAACATTCCTTGCTGTAATGTGTTTTTTATTGTATGACTTCTCTTGTTCGGCTTGGGGATTTAATATTGGCGTTAATAGCCAAGGTTCTATAGGATAGCCAGAATCTCCTAATACAATATTTAACATTCGTATAAATTAATGAATAACGTTAATGTTTTATTTTGCATACCTAATAGCCAAGCATTTGCCATTTGGCTATCTCTAATGAAAGCCTTACAACGCGATAATTGCCAAACAGTCGAGTCATGAACAGAACCTGGGAAACGTGCATCTGCTGTTAAAATTCTTAAATCGGCATCACAAATCTAAAAGAGTTGTATTACTAATTTAATATTAATTACTGCTAATGTAAAAAGTGTTTACCACCATCACATTAATACTGTGGTACGATTTGCGGTTAATATATAAATAACCAGGATATATTTGGTCGTCGTAAGGTGGAGAATGTATTGCAATATGAACCCCATCAATTGCTCCAAATATGCCAGGTAATCCGAATTTCTCCATAAATCTGTGAAGTTTTTTGCTTATTATTTA
>JANSTX010043462.1:0-12469 GCA_027564355.1 Penthetria funebris | reverse complement strand
CAAGGTATATGGAGACGAAGATATAATTTCGAATTAGATAGATTGTATGGGGGGTCAAATATTGTCAAAACGATCAAGATTGGTAGGCTAAGATGGTTTGGGCATGTGCAACGTATGGCTGAGGGACGTGTCCCAAAGAAAGTAATAAATGGTAATCCTGGAGGACGGAGAAGAGCGGGGAGGCCAAAGTCCAGGTGGGAAGATGCAGTAATAAACGATTTAAAGTTTCTTCAGGTTCGAAGCTGGAGATTGTTAGCTGCAGAAAGGTCTGGTTGTAGAAGGCCAAGACCCTGCCAGGGTTGTAGCGCCAGATAGAAGAAGAAGAAGAACATTTCTAAAAAGGGTATCAAGATCTGATTTTTAATTATTACTTTAATTTTATTCAAGGTGTCGAAAAACTTTTTTGGTCAATAACTGCAAAAGTTTACCGCTCATCTAAATATAAATATTATTTTTTTTTCTTTGTAAAGACCCAAATCATAACCTACAAATGCAATAGGGATAAACTTATCTACAACCCTTATTTGCATACTAATACATAAAGTAAATGAAGTGAAAATCTGAATTAAAAATATCGACAAAATAAAAGTATTTAGTTTTTTTCCATATTACCCAATGGATAAAACTCATAATATGCATATCTTGTCTCAAAATAATATTTTAAAAAGTTATTAAGGGTAGAAAAGAAATAAAAACCTCGAAAAATGAAGTAAAGAAATCATTTTTTTCGTCCTTTTTAAAAAAGTTAGGGCAGATCATATACTGCAAGCTTTATTTAAGTTAGATCGTGTATACTGTGCTTTAGACACATTTCTAGCTTAATTCCGCATCTAATCATGGGTGACTTGCCAAATAATAGATTTATAATAAGACGGTCATTTAATACCTGTGGTTCCTTTCAGACTCATGATCCGATCACGTGTGTCTGGTATATTTGCAAGATATGCATGTATGAGTTTTATCCCTTGGGTAATATAGAAAAAGCTGAAGATTTATTTATCGATTTTTTTATTTCAGATTTTCACTTCATTTAGTTCAGTTTTCTGTATATAATCGTATAATATGCAAATAAGAATTGTAGATAATAATTACATAGCAGGGGATGAGGGGTTTGTTACACATATTCTGCATATTTGTTTTTCTTTCTGAATTTAACTTTTGTAGTTATGGACTTTTACTCAAAGTCCACCAAAAATTTTTGTCGTTTCTGTGGGAGTTTGTACAAGAAATTCTAATAGGGTTTTTGTCGTGGGCACATCATCTATCGATCGTATATTGTTACTAATTTGGGGGCGAGGAGTGGTGATTCTGTTTCTCAGCCGTCAAAATTATGGTCATAGTTTTATTAGACATTTAAATAGAAAGGATATAACAAGAACTGTACAACAGTATTTGATCGATCTAATGAAAAAATTTTGCCTATAAAACAACTTGACTTAACTAATTCTATTACAATTTAAATATGTAAGCATGTAAAACGTAAAAGTATTATATTCCAATTCAAACTTATAACTTTAAATATGAATCAATTTTAAAGAATAATAAAGTAAAAAAAAAAACATAGTGATATATGAAATATATTTTCATAAATTGTAACAACTTGAAAATAATAGTATAAAAATATCATCAATTTTATCGGAAAACTGTTTCCGGGCATTGTTTCCGCTGATTATATTCAAACATCCGACACTGGTTTTAGTTCAGTGATATGAACCGAGAAATAAATATGCATAACAAAATATCTTTTATCTGTTAAAAAAGCATAATCAAGTAGTCATTTTTAAAGTGTAGTAAATTTTGTGCATAAATTATCTAAAAAAGAAAGTTTTGCCTTAATGAAAGTGTCTAGACAAAAGAATTTATAAAGATCAGTTATAGTACATATTTTAATTAGTTAATCAGATACCTTTTATATATAATCTACATGAGATTAAAAGGCATACATAATTTTCTCAATCAATGCAAACGACATATTAAAAGCGATTTGCATATCGTTAACAGACAATGCAGATGGATGAATGGCATTTAGTAAAAAATCAAATTTTATTATCCTACATAAACGAACATATCATATAAATATTTTCAAAACAATCATCACATACATCGTCATTTTACTTTTGAAATTTATTTCATTGCCTGTCATCAATGCCCTGATTGAATTCATATGCCAAAATAAAGAAACTGTATTAGCTGCACACAACATATCGATAATAAATTCGCCCCGCTTTCGACATATAGCAAATTAATTTTCGACAACGTATTCGCGCATGTCCGTCATTTTTATTGGTACCTGATTTGTCTTAAATCGAATATTTCACCTTCATAGCTGTTACTTTGAATATATTTTAAGGTCATGTGGTCATTAAAATCTAAAAACTGGCTTACCGGTAAGTCTTTGTAATTGGTTTCATTATTAATGTAATTAATCAACCAAATGCAATCTAATTAGTTTCCATGGTATTGGACGTTTGCTAATAAGTGGTTCCATATATTTTCTACTGAACAGAATGAGCTCTTTTTTATTTATTACAAATTTCATTGCTAAAATTACAAAGAGGTGATGAAAAATAGAAATTTTATCCAGAACGGTATTAGTCGCATTACTTCTCATTGCCAGTATATTTTTCAAAGTTTCTATATTGTCTATTACAAACAAATTGTAGCAATTACTTTTTAATTCTTTTAGTGCTGTTTGACTGCCGGAAAATATGTTGATTCGTATACTATTGTTATTTATCTATCTGCAAATGTTTCTGACTGGAAAATCAATGCACTGTAATACAACATCTTGAGTATTGTGACCATAGCTATGATTTCTGTTTGAACATTTTACCTTCAAGTATACATCTTGTTTCATAGAATTTTTCTTCTAATATTATAATATGTAGAATGGACAACTAGTACAGCAAAGACTAGCTACGTTCTCATGGTTTACACATGTCTAGACAGGCCGACTTTTGTATGTTAATTAGTTATAGTTATCATATTTTATACTTTACGCCCAAACGATGCATAAGACAACATTATGAAGGTAAATTACTGTTTCTAACATACCTGAAACATCAAGCAACTATAATTGAAAAATATTGGATCAATCATAATAATTATCCTGTTATATACTTAAATATCTTATTAGACTAACTACACCTAGTTTGTTGTTGAGATATTTTCTCAACCAGTCGACTAACACGATATTAATATCATGTTTTTAGTATTGATCACACGCCATTACTGACATATATCGTGATCGACTTACCTGTGACATCGTGTGGAGGTGCAGATGAATTGAATAACCTCGATGATAGTCGACCACACCATTTGTTACCAACTATAAACCAAATTTTAAATTATGTTGTTGACATTTCAATTTTTTTTATTATAATCATTTGTTCACAGTCTTTCATTGCTGGAATTATCATTTTATCAATGTGACGTGTGAATTGAAATAAACCGGCAGAAATGAGTTCGTTCAATTGATGTGATCATGCGGTCATCATCACAGATGCATAACAATCACGGTGGTGAACGGAGTGTCCGAAAAATTACAAATTGAGATAAGTCAAGTAATATTTACGGCATCACAATACCATCGAAAATATCATATAATAATTCTATGCACATGTGATCGCGTTCAAGAATATTAATATTAATGTCTTGTTTGTGGACTTGATGAATAAACATGTCATTAACAAACTGGGTAATTAACTACTATTTTAGTGAATTATTAAAATGTGTATCCGATCAAAAACATATTTCACAAAAAATTCACTAATGTAGTTTTTCGGTATATAACCATCATCATCATCATCACCTCAAACTTTACTCAACGTATAAGCATAGGGCGTTAACAAACAATAGCCATTGCTCACAATCTCAGTTCAGTACTGTTACTAGCCTCCTTGATGAGATTTCTTCGTCACATTGTTTTTGGATGACCTGGTCTTCTAATACCCTGCTGATTACATTCAAGTGCGTATTGTACAATATTACCGACCGTAAGCCTTAGTGTATAAAGCGAATCCAATTACACTTTCTTTTGGTGACAATCCTGTTCATCGCCTATGTATCCACCAATGTCCACAAATTCTAGTTTGATATTGCATTTGATCAGAAAACTTTTATTATGCGCCAGAGGCTATTGAAGAAAACTTGAATTTGTGACAGGATATTGTGTGTCATCTTCCAAATTTTCGCAGCCCTACAATCATAATCATCATCTAAACCTTTACGCATCGATGGTTATTTGCCGTTTCAAAAATGCATGAAACATCAAATGTAAACTATAATTGAAATTTTTCAACTGCAAAATATAGAATCAATCAAAATTATCTAAATTATACATTCGAATATTTCAGTAGAGTGATACATAAATCCCCAGCTACCTAGTTAGTTGTTGAGTTGTTTTTACAACCAGTCGACTAACACGCCATTAGCACCATCCTTGTAGCCTCGATCTCACGCCATTACTGACATATAGTGTAATCGAGTTACCGTTGACATCGCGTGGAGGTAAACTATAAACTACTATAGGAAGTGACTCGCAAAACAAAATAACTATTTATTGTGGCTCAATAAAAAAGTGTAGGAGTACAGACATAAGGACATGGGAATATTTTTTATCAATTCTATATAATCTGAAATATGAATTCAAAGATTAAACATACGTTATATAAAAAACAGTATTGGAATTTAAGTGTGCGACCAAATTTTTAATCGACAGGATGTGATTTCAGAGGGTTAATGATAAATGAATAAAGACTCGATTTTGAAAGGAAAGTGAGACCGAGATATTATATAGAGATTATAATCAGTTGAGTCGTTTAAAGATATGGAGAAAATTAAAAATCGGAAATTAAGATAAATTGGGACTTTTGATAATCTAATCCTTTTGGAAAATTGTCCAGAATATTTTCCATGTGATTTCTCTTGAACAGATTGAGCGTCATATCCGACATTTGTGAAATACTAAAAACTGTTTTAATTCTATTGTATGCTGGACAATTATTAAAGATCACAAATGATCACAGTGAGGTAAGGACAAATAGAAGGATTATTTAGATTTTTTTTTAATCAATTCACTTCTCGTTTCCACCATATCCCACATGTGATAGAAACCATATGAAACTTTGTACATTGTTTATAGTAAACCTTGTGTGTAATGGTAACACTTCAGATTCAATGCTGAATTGCAGTTATTATTTTAATATTCTTTCAGTATTGATTGACTGTTAGACAATCTGCTTTTTCGCATACCATCTATAATTACTTCTCTATAGCGTCAATTGTTTGGCTAAAAAAATGGATGCGCTTTTTTTTTATAAAATCTTAACTATTTTAACTTTTAACGTTCATGTAACTACTTCTAACATTATAATCTGTAGTGCTAAACTAAGACCTCACTGACTGTCAACGAACCAGTTATTTACTCTTGGACTGGGTTTTCTGGAATCGTGACAATTACTTGTTAATTAAAATAATTAAAATAAATAGGCATAAGTGGATTTATTCAGTTGATGCGTTCATTGGAATCATCATAACATAGAAATTTCCATGCAAACTTACGTGAGAGAGACCTTTGTAATCTCCCATATTGAACCGTTCATTGAGAAACTGTTACAAAAAAACTAGTTATACATTTGAATATTTCAATAGAGTAGTGCATAAATCCCCAACTGCGTAGTTTCTTGTTGAATTTTCAACATTAGCACCATCTTTTTAGTCTCGATCACACGCCATTACTGACATATACCGTGATCGAGTTACTGGTGACACCGCGTGGTGGTAAATGTTGGTTGAGTAACATCGATAACAGTCAAACCATTTGTCACCATGGATATAGTATCAAAAGGTTAATACTTGTGAGAGATGCTGACTGGAATTGCCAACTATCATCAAGGTTACTTAATATAAAACAAACCTAAAAGGGCATAGAAACTCATTGTCAGTAAGAATTTGAAACCATCCATACATCTCTTCAAGATAATCTTACGTTAGTTATAAAAAGAGCATACTATTACTGATAATATGGTTTTCATCTCAAACTGCATTACTGACATTAAAAGTATA
This sequence comes from Penthetria funebris, assembly GCA_027564355.1. Taxonomy (NCBI): domain Eukaryota; kingdom Metazoa; phylum Arthropoda; class Insecta; order Diptera; family Pleciidae; genus Penthetria; species Penthetria funebris. The sequence goes on along the minus strand of JANSTX010043462.1, from coordinate 6,403 downwards.
GACTATAGACATTACAATTGCAAACCAGTGTTTAAGATCGTAATAAACAGTGAGATTACATATTTACTATATATTCGTACATGATGTGTAACATAAACAACCAGTTATATTATTTTTCTTTGAACAATGTAAAAAAACGCTACCATAATTAAAAGTTATATAAAACATCTTGAATAATATAACTTAATGGCGCTCAATAACGGGTTATTCTGGAATCGATATATGATTGTTGTGCAATATTTTTATAAATAAAAAAAATAAAAAACCATATTAAAGAAATCAGATCTCAGTACATTATCTAATACGACAGTATGTGAACATAAGAAGAAAAAAATTATTATGATTACATTTTATTGAAAAATAAAGCAAATCATTTATTATTTAGTATGAAATTGTTGAAGAAGAGAGAGCATAGGATATCAATAAACAATTTGATCACGATATTTAGAAACTATTTTTGATCGACCAGATCTTTTACTGTCCTGATTCCAGTCTAACGCATATCTTGCGGTATCAGGACGCCTCAGTGTAAACCCAAAGCAACGTAATTTGTTAGTAAAATTTTTTTGTATTCACAGATGCCCACTGGTATTAGATAATATTATTACTCACCATACAGTTTAACCACAGAATAGATTTATTCTTTTATATTGTAGCTGACAACACTTTTATTGTAGCTGAAACATCATCTCACGCAGTAGACGGTACACCCTCTGTTGATTGTGTTGGATCACTACCTGAGAATATAACCTGTAAACTTTTTTTATATTATCAAAATGTACAAGGAGTACGGTCATTCACGAATGAATTTTATATAAATGTTAATTCAAGTAATTTTGATTTTATTGTACTGACTGAAACATGGTTAAACTTCACAATTGTTAACGAAGAACTTTTTAGTAATAATTTCGTTGTATACAGATGTGATCGTTCCGCAGAGACTAGTAATAAAAAACAGGGTGGTGGTGTTCAAATCGCTACTAACATTAAATTCGGTTCAGAACCTTATTAACATACCAAATACAAACTCAATTAAATGTGTATGTGTTAAAGTAGGCAAATTAAATATATATTTATCTAATTCATATATACCACCAGTTAGTTCCGTAGATATTTATAAGTTGCATATTGACGTTATTAGTTTTGTAGCTAATAAAGTTATATTTAATGATGTTTTAATAATTTTTTGTGACTTTAATTTGCCTTACGTTAACTGGGTGTATGACGATTCTAACAAAAATATCTTGATACCGATTGGTGTTAGGTCAGAAACGGATATATATGTCTTGGACACTTTATTGGGTCTCGCTTTATCACAGATGAACTATTTAAGGAATATATATAAATAAAAGAATACTAGATCTGATTCTATTTCCGTTAAATATTGTGTTTTACCTTTAAAGCACGAAAATATTCACCATAAATCGCTAGTGATTAAATTGGATTTGACGTCGAACATATTCAAGATATCCCAAAAAATTGTTCATTTAATTTTAAGAAAACTGACATTTCATCATTGGTATCATATACCTTTATGGAATTAATTGTACGATTGTATTTATGAATTGTACTAATATATTGTTTACTGGTTTCTGTCTATTTGTCTATATGTAGTTAGGGATACCAAGAAATTTTTAGATTATATTAACTTAAACCTGTTTATACCTTGGGGTATCTTTCAACTATCAGTTACAATGCTACCGAAACATCCAATACGGGAGATATATGCGATCTTTTCGCTGATTTCTTTGAATCTGTGTATGTTAATGACGACTTACAGGGATTCTGCGCTGAACATCGGTCATATCCGCTTATCGGATACTGATGTTCTTAACGGTCTGTCATCTATTGATGCTAGTAAGGGTATGGGTTCTGATTTAGTGCTTCCATTGGTATTAATATCTTGCGCTGTATCTTTGCCTGTTATGTTTTATATTCAATAAGTCTTAGAATTAGGAATTTTTCCGACGATGTGGAAAATTTCGCATATTACTCCTGTCTTTAAATCTGATTCCAGGAGGTTGGTAAACAGTTATATGGATATTGCTATACTAACAACTGTTGCCAAACTTTTTGAGTCAATTATTTGCTGAAGTGGGGAAAATTATAAGCCCGCTGCTTCAACATGGTTTCATTATGCGTCGTTCTACATCTACGAATCTGTTGATTTTCACAAATTTGAGTCTGTAATACTGCTACATTTCTCAGAAAACATGATCCTATAATTGCGGATTATTACCTAGATGTTTTGTCCACTGACCAGTGCATCTTGTGTCCGTAATTTAGGGGTGTTGTTGGACACTAAGTTATCATTCAACAAACACATTAACTACATAACATCAAGTCATATGCTATGTTGGGCTTTGTCAAAAGAAGTATTTTGATCAAACATAGACAGTGACAAAGACGCGTTCGTACATAATTGTGAAATTTGTCAGATGACATCATCGAGTGCCACTTGAAAAATTGGACAGTCATTGATCACAATGCATTTTCACTTTTACGGGTAAAACATTCTTAATTATTGTAGATATGCATGTAGTAAATTAAGTAATGTGAAATTAATGGAACTACTGCTGATTGTTTAATAAATTAGATGATGTATTTGTCACTTATGGGTTACCGGTTGAAATTGTAACTGGCAATGGTCTAGCATTCGGATCGCATGAGTTCAAAAACTACTGTCCAGTCTACTCCAAAAAGTACATAGTATTCATAGGGAATGATAAAATAAACTATATGAACCACTTCAAAATGAATATCAAATGCTTACCTGCAATATATTTATAACAGGTGAGTAGACAAACGTCAGTCATTTTATTAAACAATATACAGTCAGACTGGTTTTTAACAATCAAATTTGGAAATAAAAATTATTGTGTAGAGTTCCTACTACTCCATATATTTCGTCTTTACTGTTGCCTCCTCATATGTCGTCTGGAGGTTCTTTTTCAACATATGTCGTCTGGAGGTTCTTCTCTACATAAATCGTCTGATATCATCACCATGTAGGTCATCTGAAGGTAATTTACAACGTATGCCATCTGTAGGCACGTCTCCACATATGTTCACTAAAGGATTAGTAAGGAATGGAGCAGGTTATACTAGAAGAGTACTATGTCGTCTGAAGAGTACTATGTCGTCTGAATTATTAGTAAGAAATGGGTTATCCACTAGTTCAGAGTTATAGCGAAGTAAAAGAATCAAGATCAAGTACACAAATAGTTTCACATACAAAAAGTAATAGTAAGAAGCTTCTGAAATGATTGACAAACAAACTAAATTGTATAACACCAAATTTAAACACAATATGTCATACATTGAGAAACAAAAAACTTTGCCGAACCAGGGTTGCTACCTATCATTGTAAAAACTAAATTTTTGAATTGTAAATGTAAAAATGTTTATGCATTTTTTAAAATTTACGTTAGACATTCGTTTTATATTAGTTTGTAGTTAACTATTGTATCTACCAAATAGAAAATAAAAAACTTTTCGACTTGTTTAATTTTTGATCATGAATTAAGTGATCTACAAGCATCTAGCTTATTCAACCCATATTTAGCACCACATTATGCCACTGGAAGTTACATCACACTATATGTCAATCAACAAATTAGATACCTGGGGAATTTATTCACTATTAATTATATGGTGAATATTCTTAAATTGTGACGGCTATCCAAAATCTTCGCCGAGCATTTTGTATCCGGAGCCCACTTATGTTTCACCATCAAAATTAATTGTCATAAAACTTCCCAAATATTGGATGTGCTTTAATTCATGTATTTCGTCGCCGTTTACTGCAAGGGAACATCTCATTGACGTACCAATCTTTATTAGCTTCGTCTTTGAAACATTGATCTGTATTTAACAAGTAGTTCCCAACTTAGTCTACTATCCGACTCAGTTTGCGAAATCAAGCAAATGAAGTCAGCAAAGTCAAGATTTTCAAGACGACCGGTTAGACCCTATCTGATACCATGCGGTATTATTTTGTCCAAGATGAGCAGGAACAAAACTGTCGACATTATATATCCCAATTTTACAATTAAAAATATCAACATGCATTCCACGATGCAAGACTTACATTGCGAATCATGATTTTTGTTTTTTATTTTAACATCGATTATCAAGTGCATTTATATGTTAATATAAAGGTCATTAAAATTATGTGTATGTAAACATTTGATCAACACAAAGCATACTTAATAGACATTACTTAACAAAAAAAAAAAAATACATGTCCCAAATTGGAATGGGTAAAGATTTTATTATTCCGTAAATTCGAAGAATCCGAATTCCGAAGAATCGAATAGAAATAGAGTATTGTATAAAAGATCTGGATGTCGCATAGACGTGGGATATACGGTCTCAGTCACATAAAGAAAAAGAAGAAACCTGCATCTCTGTCTTATGTACGTCGAATTTATTTTATGGTAAAATGTAGGCATTCAGATGATCTATTAATAATATGAAATATAATTTTGTCATAAAAAATATATCCTCTGTTAACGCTGAAATTTTGACTCAATAATTTACAGAAGAAGTACAAGTAGTTCGAGCGTTTATTTGATGCACATGAAGCAAAATCAGGGAATTGAAGATAGTCACAACACATTTCTTGTAACAGAATATATACTTATATACTGACTTACATGACTTCCACCATACGCATAAAATTAATACCAATATTTAAATTAAAGTGGCATAATTTTTATTTATTTTTTTGCACTTTTCTCGTTACAGTATAATGTAAATAAATTTGAATTCGCATTAACCTGATTTAAAATGTTTTTATATTATTGACTAAATAAATATTTACTTTGTCCATTCATTAACCTCGAACTTTTTGTTTTTTTTTACTAAAATGCAAATAAGGTATTCAAAAAAAAAAAAGTCTAATATTTAGAATAAGAGAAATCGTAATATGAATTTTTAATAATTTATAAATAATATAACTATAAATACAAATGTGATATTTTTAACACTTAAATCATACGGAAGAAGATTGTGATAAGATGTAAAACATACTCGTATTATGTGATAAGCAATTTCATTAAACTGTATAGATTGGTATCACTTAATATAGTTCCCTGGGCTTCCCACACTATACACTTAAATGACAGTACTCTCAGTACTGACAATACTCTCGTTGGTAACCTCTGTCAGTGTATGGACAATTCAATTATGTATTTTTCGGTTGGAAAATCTTTTGATCGCCTCAAGATCTGTCAGTCTTTACAAATTGCTATTTGTTTGATATTGCCCAGAAAAATGTAAGAATGCGCTGGAAACTTTGTCATTGTGAACTACACATAAGTGCGCTCAAGTTTATGAAAATAACGTGGAAAACAGGATATAAATAAAATCTAAAAATAATTGAACGAGTAAACTTAGATTTACCTAGAATGTTTACATGAAATTCTGCTGAACGAAATTATGAATGTACGACTATTTAATTAAAATATTATTATTTATTATTAATTCCTATTTTAAACAATTTAAAAATAAAAAAAATGCTCTGAAGGTCCGTTGCTGCTCATCAAGGACATAATACACCGAAAGAAGCAATGTCTAGTGAATATGGCGAGTGAGATACCAAACGAGTAACCATAATGCTAAATGATGTTAATAGAATCAGTTCGCCACAAACTGTACAGTTTAACTACACAATAAAGTTGGCAACAATTGCATTGCGTCCGATCTTAACCGTACAGTTTTACAAATACCACATCGATGAAGTGTTTGTCGTATTCAATGAATTCTTGACATTTGGAAAAGACCCATCGTAGTAGCGTAGTGGCTAAAGCACTAGACTAGAACGATGGTAGACCGGAGTTCAAGCCTAACTGTAGACAAAATTTACAAAAAAGAATTGTAAATTGTAAATTTATCACTTTGCGACTTAACTAGTGGTTGAATAGAAAAAAAACTAATTATTAAAAAGAAAAACAAACTATAAATAAAAAATAAAAAAAAAAATAAAAAAAAGAAAACAATAAATTCTAAAAAAAAAAAAAGCCTGGAGTGATGGGAACATTGATTCCTAGTGCCAGAAACCTTGAATCAAACAAACAAACATTTGGAAAAGAAAAATTTGAAATTAATCATTACTGTGCGGAACGCAGTTTAAGTGCACAGTTGTTCTATTGATTTCGCATAGGCATCGATACTAAAAATGCTAAATGTACTAAAAACAAAATAGATAATGTTTTCATATTATTTTCTAATCAATTTATTTATAAATAAAATATGCAAATTTGTTCAGAACTATGTGCTACATCCAAACAATTTGTTCATATTTTAAAGAGTGTAGTGAATAAAACAAAAACGAGAGAAATATAATTGGCATCGCCAATTATTGTAGGCCCTGGGAATTGTTTAACGGATCACAACATAA
>JANSTX010043451.1:0-12469 GCA_027564355.1 Penthetria funebris | reverse complement strand
AATCACAAAGTGAAAAATTTACAGAATAAATTTTGTCTTTCATTGGGATTCGAACCCAGGTCTATCGTCATGCTAGTATAGCGCTTTATCACTATGCTACCATTAAAGCAAGAAAATTTATGGTTGAATAGAGACATGTAAGCCCAGATTGTCGAAATGACCTCATTTTATTATCGACCTGTGCTGTTAAATATATTACATAAAGGTGATACAATTGAATGTTAATTTCCTAGTGAGTAACAAAAAAAGATATGAAATGCCAGACATACACTAAATATTAATAACTACTAAATATTTGATCGATTAAATAATTCTAGTAGCCGCGGCGGTGGCACAGTAATTCTTATAATCCCGATGCAAAGCAAATTAATCATCGATAGAATTTAACACCGTTATAATGCACTGCTATCTTATCTTCGCTTGAGAATGGTCGCAAACTGCTATTTGTCTCGACATGCTTTTCCGGTTTTAGCGGCCCGGTAATAAATGTCGTTGATCTAAATACTATCATAGGTACTGCTAATTGCTACATCATATCATGATAAGCCCACCGTACTTGGTGGAGAGTTAAATGCAAATCACTCACTTTGGCAAAATAACAGCAAGAATGCAAATGGAAGAGTATTCCAAAACTCATATTTTGAGGGTCCCGACACTCAATCAAACTGGACTCAATTCAACAATGAAATGGAGCTTTTAATAGAACAAATACCATTCTCCATTAATCAATGCATTACAGGTGGTGATATTGATATAGCGTTTGAAAAACTTCAGCGCGGATTAATTGAAATTGACTCAAGAGCGATACTTCTCCAAAACATCAACGTGCACAACATGACACACTTGACTCAAGTGATCGTAAGTATCTATCATTAAACTGAAAACAATTTTTGAAGGCAACTTTTTCGTGCTATTAGAACAAAGTCAACAAATAAAATAAATGGATCTATCAATAACTATTTTTCTCGCTTTTTATATCTGATCCACAAGTTATTGGTCTGATAAATTTGCTGAACATTTTGCGAATATACATAAACAAAATTACCTAATTGGTGATCAACAATTTTCAGCACATGTAAATCAATTGATATCTAATCAATTTTCTAATTTGTATGATAAACTTCTAGACTTTACTACATACTGCACGGCAACTGAATCAAACATTAACACCATTCTAAGCACTAAATTTCACTCACTTGAATACTTGATTATCAATTCTCCATGGTACTCTTAAGAACATCTGAATTGAAATTACAGTAAATGTAGTAATGGTCCTGATGGATATTCTAATAGGATCATCAAAAAATTATCTAGTAAGTGTTTATGGTTTCTATGTGCACATTTTAATCAATCATTTAACAACTATATCTATACTAAAGGGTTGGAAAACGGCAAACAGTTATCCCAATTCTTTATTCATGAAAAAACCCTACGTTAGTAACCAATTTACCGTTACATATTACCGAACTACTCGTATATCACTACTCTTTTCAAAAGTATTTAAAAGATTCTTCACCACATTCTTCCTGCATCATAAATGGGTTTCAGAAGAGGATACTCGTCAAATAGAGTCTTCAGAATTCGCATTGGAGAATTCATTTCTGTTACTTATAATATTACAGCCGGTTAAATTTATGCAGATCTACCATTCACTTCATATCTCAATAACATCCATCTATAATATACATCAGTACATCTAATCAGTAAAATTGAATACGCTGATAATATTTTTATACTAGTATCATACGTAGTAATTAAATTTAAATGACTCTAAGTGCAACGAGCCAGCATTATGGGTCGCCTAACGAGACCTATAATACCAACAACGTCCAGAGATATAAATATTTCCATAAGAATCTACCGCGCGACTGATGTCGAAATGATTGACAGGATTCTGGTAAAACAATCATTAAAATTAAAAAAAAAAATATTTGACAATCTTATCATTAAGCGCTGTGATTTGGAGATCCTATAAATAATAGATTAAAACACCCAATGCATCTTTATTATATTGCCCTTGCAAATTACTCTACGGTGTCAATGGTATCATAATATTTTAGTTTTGTTCACAATATGGAATAAAATCATGAAAGCATATATGAGGATCTTTACCATATATTACATTTTATCAATTGTATCACCACCTTCAAACTTATTCTTAGTCATCTAGTCAACGTGAGGTACAATCATCACTCTGTCATAACCGACGTGAACCTTAATCAACACTTTACAATCAATGTCTTTACGATGCCTTATTTAATCATATTCTCCTTCTGCAGACTCAACCTTCAGTAACGATTACCACTTCTAGCATTTACTCGCACCTTACAATATAAATCTTTCAACAAATTGTATTATTTTATAGCAATAAAAATGATTATTAGTGTTCATTTCAACAAATAGTTAAATCGACTTTAATAAGTCACTACAATATAATATACTGATTAAGATGTATAATGAACCTACAATGTATGCTTCTGTTCTCTCATGTTGAATAGGAATCCTTCCTCTGTTCGTCTTCAATTTGTATTTAACCTTGTCAAAATTCAATTCAAATAGAGTATTCAACGTTATACTCAGATTATGGTATTGCAAACTCTGTCAATTCTGACATGGTTAAATGCAATGTAAAAGAAACGAGGAAAGGAGGACGTGTTCCATATGTTAAAAGTTTGATAAAATTTGAAGAAAAATGATAGTCCATTAAATTTTTTCTCCTTCTTCCTCTTGTTTTGTTTCCCTAACAAGTTCCTTATTCAGGGTCGTCGTATAGTTAAAAAAATTCAAAGTGATGATACCAGTATGAGTAATGATCTCAACATTCCCATAATCATAATATTTAAATGTTACAAATGTTTTAAACCATGTATTTGTATATTCCAAATCTAATTAATTCAACATAATGTTGTAATTACAAAATATTTGTATTGCTGAATCATGCTGTGAATTTGGTTAGAGGAAATACCATGCTATTTAATCCACACGTCCCATCGTCAATAGAGAAAATTTTGTTATATGTTAATTAGAGTAGTGCATTATCCTAATTTGTATTTGCTAAGTTTAACATGAACATATTTTTCATAATAATAATTCAGCAAAAGTAGTAATTAAATGTAATAAATTAGCACAAGGGAGTTCTTTTTGGTAGAATGAGTACTAGGAAATATTTCACTTTAATTGTACATGTATGAGATTACAGACACAATATGGTCAACGGACACAACTCGCTGCAAGTTCAAACAACAGGATCAGTTCTGTTTTGTAACCGAGTATTCGAAAGGAACAGTCAGGTTACTTACCATATCAATACATTACGTATACGTATTATTATCGAACAGTTGATTGAATGGCAAACACAATTGTATATGTTTTTGTCGACTTCAAGCAGGCAACCGATAGTATTGATCGTGGTATGATGTGAACAATTCTAGAAGTTGTAGAATACCGTCTAAATTGGTGAATATGATCTGCGGTCTATATCGTGATTTGCAATGTAGAGTTTTGCATCGTGGAAGGCTTGGTGATATTTTTTATGTAAATTCGGGTATAAAATAGGGATGTATACTGTCATCACTATTGTTTCTGTTCGTCTTGGACTAAATTATCAGAGTAAACTCTGATGGTATAAGATGGGATCGACTTGAAGATCTTGATTTCGGCGATGAATTTGTTTGCTATCGCTTAGTCAGACATGAGTGCGAAATTAGAACGTCTTGTGAAATATAGCTCACAAAGTCGATAAATAATAATGTTTCAAGGACGAAACAAAATCAGTCAACGGGCGGGTTATGATCAAAGTAAACTTTGAACCGTATGGTATCAGATGCATCAGATGCAACTCTGAACCGCATGGTATCTAACTGGTCGACTGGACTGAGTCGGACATTAGAGTGTTAGTATGCTGAATAGAGTCGGGCGGTCGTGATAAATTTAAAAAAATCTGAAGTTGCCCAATTTTAAAACTTATTGTTTATCGGTACTACTTTATGGCTGCGGAACTTAGAAGGTGATAAATAACATCGTGTCACAAATTTAAGTATTCGCCAATAGGTGACTCAGGTAAATACTGAACATTTTCTGATCACACACAATTTCAAGTGAGAATTTGTAGATACCGGCAGATCTGGAAGCGATGAACAAAATTGTCAACCGAAGGAAGTGGAATTATATCGATCATACACTGAGTCGACCAGTCGATTATATTGCAAAATGTACACTTAATTGGTATCCACAGGGTAATAGAAGAGCCGGTCGTCCAAAAACATTGTGGCTAAGATCCGTTATTAGGAAAATTAGTACCAGTGGTAGGGTGAAGTGAAGGCGCTGATCAGAGTTCGTGAACAATGGCAATTGTTCGTCGATGCTCTATGTGTGAGCACGAAGCAAAGGGCTCATTATTTTCATTCAGCTAATTAAGTTAAAACGGTCAAATAGTCTATTGGCGAGAATGGATGAAATAACATGAAAGGTTTATGGCTCTCTTCATCGCATGAGTCATATCTCAAAGAAAAGTATTAAATGAATCAGAATTTTTGAAAGTAAAGTTCTTCAATTGATAACTGAAGTCAGAAGACCAAGCGCTGAATATAGATATATCAGTAATCGTAAAATATACCGCGCTGTTTGTATAGAAAGAATAGACTGAAAATTGGTAAGACAAACCCTAAATTCCTAGATCAGGTATTCTGGTAACCATATTTATTAAACGATGACAATAATAGTTAACTAACCTTTTATCATCAGAGGGCTGACTTTAACCCGAAGGCTTACAAATTGGCTAGATTTTATTGATATCTAGACTTTATTGATTTCTACTATCATGCAATTACATAGCCCTCTTTGTACAGTTGTTAATAATACAGTTTAATAAATTGTTATTATTTGTTAATACGATCCGAAGATTTTGGCAGAATCCGTATGTCATCATGGTGGGTGTCAAATGCTTCGTTGTACAAGGTGGTAGAATATTGCCACAAACCAAGCATTTACTTCTCATATATTAAATTTCGGGTCTTTCTAATATTCCAAGTTCAAATGTTTATCACCTTCCCACTTGTATTCTATCAATACCTAATATGCAAAATATATTAAAATTAGAATTAACAGAACTTCATCTGGCAAATACTTGGTATTTTTTCAATAAAATTAATAAACTGCATTATTTTACTCGAAGCTGTGCTGTATTACGTTTGAAAAGTTAATTTGCTTGCGGATAGCTTTGGTTTTTAATAAATAATTTGGAATTTAATTGAAAAAATTATTGAAGCCATGTGTACTACTCTACCATTTAATTAAGTCTCATTTTTAATCAATTATATTCTTATATTCGTTCGTATTAGATTTTATGACGTCAATTAGAATACTGATAAATAATGCCAGATACAAATTTTCTACTGAAGTGAGTACCCAATTTTAAGTTTAGTTAACAGTTTTAATTTTGAAATTAATTGAGATATTTTGAAAATAAAAATAACTTGTACGAGTACTAATATGGTACGAGGTGGTTTTCAGATATTACACAATGCAATCTAATTGTTAAGCAATTCTGAAAATTAAATTAATTTCATTTAACTTGATATTTGATGATTCTAAGTATGTACTTGTAATTGGAATGAAATCCTACATTATACTGGTAATAATCAGAATGGAAACTTATATGGTTATATAAATTGCTCAGATAATTTATCTTTAATAGGTTTAATTGGCAACTAACCAAAAGAAAATCTCACATAATACATGTATTATGAATAAAATGAAGAGAAAAAGCTAGTGTTTTGTTAGCACATTATTCAGTTTGCTAAGATAAATTGAATCTTATCAGAAAATTTGATAAAGGGTGGTAAATAAAATTTTCATTGTAAAGGAAAATTACGACAAACATCATTTAGGAGTTAACCAGTTAATTGAAGTGAAAACAATTGTCCTTAATATAAATTATGTCATTATTCTAATAGTAAAGTAAATTTATGCAGAGGATCTTCAAGCAACTAAACATATCCCAAAAAATAATCAAAATAAATTATAACATTCGTTTTAAATACGGGTAAGGCATGAATATAAAAAATAATAATGGTAGATTGTATCCCATTTTGATATTATGGTTCTATTTGGGCCTCCATAATAAATGAGCTATTTCAGCTAATGCTTCAGCAGGTAATTCGTTGTTCAGAAACGTATTATAGAAAATTAAAACAATTGACTTACAGTAAAGAGTACCCAGCAGTTTACGTCAATATAGTGGTCGAATAACTCATGAACTGAAATTTGTTAATGGACGCTCTTAAATTGGTGACAGTAAATCATAATCGTACTGATAACTAATATGCTGTCAAATATATTTTGAGATCATGCACAACACAATTTTCGTAACTTCAAAATTAACTCACCATAATTTATTGTAGAACTTACGTGGGCTTCAAAATTGCAGATGTTTTTAGTTATACATAATATGTAATTATCCTAAATATCCAGACTAGGTATGAGCAAAAATTGAAACAGTAATTAGTATTTACAAAACGACATCAAAAAAGTAATTAGCAGTAGAGCTTATAGATATATCAATTTGTTGCTAACACATCTTGCAGACATGCACAGAAAAAATATTCACCTTAAAAAAATATTCACCTGCTTCATGACATAACCCACTTATTAACAATTTCCCACTTCCTGCTATAGACTATCAAATGTATTAACTCAGTCATTGGCATGATTTTAAATTGTCCAAATATGGGGAATACTAAAGCTAAATATAATTTCAAACAATACACGACGTAAGGTCTTTAATCAAGTCCTTTAACAATAATATAATAAAGGTCTAAATAGTTAATCGAATAGAGTAGTACGAACATCATTCGAAAAATCATTGGATTTATCTGTTTTGCTATTTAATCAACTATTTGACAATGCGTACATACATCTACATAACTGTGGTTATTCCAACCTGACAATAATCTAGCTTTGTTCATTAATTAAAGACACATCTTAGCTCGTTCAAAATTAAGTGAGAAGTTTCTAACAAACAAGCTAGTACAGTACAATGAAAGCAAAGTACTCTTTCCTTAGTCATAAATGGATATCAAAAGGAATTATTCCAATACTTAAATCTGGCGATACATGAATTAGTATCTGTAGCTAAACGTTTTAATATATTCATTTCAAATTTACCAATTTGTAGATCTAAAAATCGTACTCTAACGGTGGTTACGATAACTTGACTTTGTGCTTGCCTATGTGCTTTGAATTCGCAAGGTCCAAACGAAACCAGAATTTAAGCAAAGGGTCATGTTTTGCTATTTACTGGATCATGTCTATGATTTTTGTTCAGTTTTCAAAGTCGGCTGCTTGGACTTTGTCGACTTTAATTTGACAGAATTAAATTTTATATTTATATGTAATAAATATTATATATTACGAATGTGAGATAATAATTTTTTTGACGTATCAAATTTATGTTCCAGCAACCATCAATAGTACGTTTACAAATGACAATTGAGTTAATCGGACCAATAGTCAAAATATCTTAGCGTCAAATTCAGTAAAGTACTTAAGTTCTGAGCATATTTAGAAGACATAACAAAAAAGTTTTATGGTTTATTATATGATATAACTTTAATTCTATGATAATACAAAACCGACAAGATGAGCAAACTTTTTTGCTGCAATAAATTAATTCCATCTCTGATGTCCTATTGATTCTCTATACTTGGTCCTAGATATCCTCACAGAAAATGTAAAAAATTAGAATATTGGAATGTTGTGGAATGTGTAGAAACAAACATTTTTGAACAAAATAAATAATTTTGAAAACTTCATTATCAGCGCTGTGAAAGAGGAACTTTTAGATTTACAATAAATCAGAGAGTTTATTATCTAATTGGTAGATTATAGGACAAATACGGCATACTGGCACAGTACCTTCAATAAAAATAGTTTATCACAGTGTTTATATGTATTTTACGGCCAATGTCACGCTTTTTGCGCAAAACAATATATCAATTTGGACTGTTCTTGACCCAAAATCTGTTATTCAATATGTCAGAATTCATATCATGTATATGTATACTAATGAAGATAAGATCAACAAGTTATGTTACTTCCGATACCGGTAATTAACTTTGAACCGTGCATTATTTACACAAAACTATTTTTGTTAAAATATAGGTGTTTTTAAAATTGAGATTGAAAATTTACCAAACGAAACTTCTTGTGTTTTGTGATTGAAAACATACATTTCTATGGCAAATTATGAGCTGTATTTCACAAGTCGTTTCAATTCAAAAATATCAAAAAAATATGGATTTCATCAGAAGATGTATATTTTTCTACCACTATCGAAACGCGCTCAATCCAAGAACATCGTGTGTGTACATCTGCAGCAAACCAAAACCTGCTGCAATTTCTACGGTTTGAACACTGCGTTTGCTATAGTACTCAATGGAAAAATCGTAAGACGAAATTTTTTAATATTCCAATATTTCATATAAATCAGAAGTTTAGAAATGTTTGACACATTAATCAGAATCGTTGATACATCACCCCATATACTGTATTGTGAACAGATATAACATTTTATTTGAAAAGCTAATACGTGAATATTATTCATGATTGATTTTCATTGTGTACTTGTGATTCCCATTTTATGGGATAATATATACGATATTGACGACTGTATAGTGTACACATATTAAAAATGGTATCGGATAGGAAGATGATATGGTACTCCCTTTACATTGATGAGTTATTTATAGGATATTTGTAATCAATGCATAATATTGTCATATTGTAATACATGAAACTCATTTTAGTATCGAGAGTGTATATTTTCAGATCCGCTTGTACAATGAACATAACATATAAAATTTGAATATGTAAACAGAATTATGATATACAATCTTCAAAAACAGGCTAAATTCATAAATTAAAAAAAAAAAATGTTCTATATAAAGAATGCATATTATCATATTGAATATATTATTCAGCGGCCAGACGCTTACAACTAATCTATGAGTAATAGATGCCAAGTTTTAGGCAACCATCGATCTTCAAATTCGTACTGTATATGAAGTTTAACTATACATAACATAAATATATTATAGGTGTATATGAAAATTCACCAAATTAAATTCGATAAGCTTGGAATTTAGTCATCACATTTTGAGATTCTTGGAGGCAATAGATCTGAGAGATGTACTCTAGTC
This sequence comes from Penthetria funebris, assembly GCA_027564355.1. Taxonomy (NCBI): domain Eukaryota; kingdom Metazoa; phylum Arthropoda; class Insecta; order Diptera; family Pleciidae; genus Penthetria; species Penthetria funebris. Next base: position 3,272 of record JANSTX010043451.1, on the reverse strand, counting down.
AAAGGGTGGTAACCCCCATGGAGAGAGTAGAACGGCGTTACACAATAGATTTTATTGTCGCGATGCCCCACTATATAATCTAAATCTAATCTTCAAAGTTACGATACAGTACGAGTTACGATACAGTACGAGTTACGAGTATATGGTAGATATAATTAATTTGTTGCCTCAATGTGCAACTTAAAATATAAATTGAAATATTCGCGAGTTTGAGACTTGAGAACAAGCAGATAAATTAACCACATCTTCCAACTAATGTATCTTCCCCTGGTTCCATATCCGAATAATGCATTTGTTTGATGCACAGTTACTAAGTTTGTTAGTGTAAAATTATAAAAAGCAGATAAATTAACCACATCTTCCAGCTAATGTATCTTCCCCTGGTTCCATATCCGAATAATGCATTTGTTTGATGCACAGTTACTAAGTTACCATTTACACATAATGTTTAAGAATTAATTTAATTTGCGAGCCTCATAAATATTGAAGAAGCTATACTAATTTCTAAGTGGTAAAACACTGAATTATTTTATCTCGACATTCACTGTAGACTATTCTATAATTGCAGAATTTACAGGTCATCTATTTGATCATTGAACATTTGCATACACAAGCAAAATAGTCATAACAAATTAAAAATACACTGTTTGCACCAACCATATAATAAACTTTCATCATCATAATCTCATCCAGATGTATGTATAATGCGGGATAACGATGTTTATCTACGATTTTAAATCTACACGTAACAATAAATGTGCACCGAAATAACTATAATTGAAATTTACAGAATGAAAGATTCAGGATCAATACAATGAAGTGGTGCAGAATCACTTTTTATGCCATGGGAACAAAGCTCCAAGGGTCTATTGTAATTGATTCCGTTCATGTAACGCCAAGAAATAAACATTTCAGAAAAAAAAATTACACAGAAGTGCTTCTAACTGCAAAATAAGTTGATTTAAGCATCTCCATCCGTCCGCCCGATAACTTGAAAATGTTTTGAGATATCGCTATGAAATTTTGCACGTGTCACTTTTATCTAATTTGTGAGTCTAAGTTCGAAGATGAGGAAAATTGGAGAATTTCTTCAAGTACCTACCATACAAACTTTTTACTCCTTTTAGATAAAAATTGGGTGTAAAATATCAAAGACAATATAAGAGAATGCTTTTTCTATCGCTATGAAATTTTGCACGTGTCACTTTTATCTAATTTGTGAGGCTAAGTTTGAAGATGACGAAAATTAGAGTACTCCTTCAAGTACCTCCCAGACAAACTTTTTACTCCTTTTTTATTTTGTAGATTAAAATTGTTTAACTGATATTATAATTGAAATGTGTGGGAGCATACACTTAATCGGATTACTCCTTAAAGTACCTCCCATGTATATTGTGCACGATAACTTGCTCCTTTGACATATCGCCATGAAATTATGTACGCGTCATTTTTATCATATTTGTTAGCGATAGTTCGATGGTGAGAAATATTGGAGTACTCCTTCAAGTACCTCCAATACAAACTTTTTCTCCTTTTATGTTAAAATTGGGTATATAATATCAAAGATTAATATAATTATATTGTTCTTTTGTATTATATATCTGTAATTTTAGGCGGGTAACAAAGTTTCAAAGGACTATTGTATTCGTGTATCGTCTTGAAGGAATAATCGTTATTATAATTAAAAATATATGAAAATGTTAACTTGATCAGATAACTTCCTATCGTACCTCCATGTATAATTTTTACTCCTTGATTAAAATAAGTTATATGATAGTAACATTCACTAATTTAAGCGAAAATTGTAGGTACGAGATATCAACTATTTTGCAATTCTCTTTAATGAATATTTATATATTATGTTGTGATCCGGTTAACAATTTCATACATACTGAGTCATACATGAGGGTGATGTTAGAACGACTTGTGAATTATAGCTCACAACATGATCCAAAGATCAATGTTTCAAAGACAAAACTAATGAAGATTGATACGTCTAAGAGAAGTTTACTTGCAGTAAACGGCGAAGAAATAGAAGTAGACTTCCAAAAAGTTTTTTTTGACTATTGATGGTGGTGCTAAAATAAATTTAAAGTTCCGGATACAAAAACCTCGGCAAATGTTTCGTATGCTAAATACAGCGATAAATTTCATTTTATGATTAATAGTAACGTTAGTGACTTAATCTTATCGTACTAGTGGTTTCAATATAATGCACTCATTGTTACTAATCTGTTAATGCAATTTTTGTATTAACATCTTTATTAAATTAAAAGTACTACATTGTAACTAATGGTAATTAAATTATTTTTAAAGCTCTAACAAAAATGCAATTTCATATTATTATGTACTTTGATTTAAAAAGTTTTCCAAATAATTATGTAAATTAGTGTGTAAGTTTAAAATTCGTAAGTAGGTTAAAAACACAAAGTAATATATAAAATGTTCGACAACAAATAACTAAAAGCCATAAATGTGACACAACAAAATAAAATCTAAATAACAAATAATAGGCTTTGACTAAGTTAAAGCTTTTGTAAATCGGTATGTTTCACAAAAATATAATACTGTAATGTATTAGGGGTCATATTGTATTAGAGAAATTCAGGAAAATCACAATTTGGAAAGATAATGAGAGTGGACATGGAGTCTATAGCAGAAATGACTTTTATCTTGCAACTGTTAGCAACTATATCAACTAATGTCGAAAGTAGTATTTGCAAATTGTGTTAAACATGTTTTGGCTATTTGTTATCTTGTTATTAAAGGGCTTCACGTAATATTGTTATAATCTAAATATTGTATCTTCAAACGACTTTAAAGTGTCATATATTGTGATTCCGATTGTTTAACGGATCACAACATAATATATAAATACTAACTCATTAAAGTGAATTGCAAAATAGTTGATATCTCGTACCTACAATTTTCGCTTAAATTAGTGAATGTTACTAACATATAACTTATTTAAATAAGTAAGTAGTAAAAATTATACATGAGAGGTGCGTTAGGAAGTTGTCTGATCTAGTTAACATTTACATACAGGTATATAATACAAAAGAACAATATAATTATACGCATATATAATATAATTATATTAATCTTTAATATTATACTCCCAATTTTAATCTAAAAGGAAAAAAGTTTGTATGGGAGATACTTGAAGGAGTACTCCAATTTTTCTCACCATCCAAGTATCGCTCACAAATGAGATAAAAATGACGCGTACATAATTTCATGGCGATATGTCAAAGCAATCTCAAGTTATCGTG
>JANSTX010043440.1:0-12472 GCA_027564355.1 Penthetria funebris | reverse complement strand
TATGATGACAATAAAATAAACTAATTTAAATATTAATTTTTTTTTGTTTCCATTTTCAACAGTAGTTTATTGTAAATTATAAATTTACTGTGTGTCACTAGTATCAGAAAATTTAATATTTTAGTTAACAGAGTAACCAAACCGCATGTAACAATAACAATAAATTATTTAATTGTGACCAATCATACTGGTATTACAGTAATGATTTTATTGTACCCTTAAATTAATTTAATTAATATATGATAAATTAAATGTCCTTGTTCTAATATTGTTGGCTGATCTGTTAATAGACCCTGAAATCAGTTTTTTTTTTTTTTTTATTTTCACCTTACATATATACTATATATAAATATAAAAATACAATCCTTTTATTATAAACACTTATTACACTGATCCTTTACATTTAAAAAAAAAAAGTAAAAATTGTAAAAAATGAAATTAAAATACAATTGGAAACAATTGACTAGAGGGCATAAAAATAATAAAAATTAAAAACAAAAAAAAAGCTCCAATATAAATCGTGTTCTATGAATGATATATAAATAATTATTTTATGTGTGAAACGTTTCTCTCTTAAAATTCAATAATAATTTTACAAAATAAAGTTTCCTTTTATTTAATTTCTTTTTTAAATAATTTAGCACATTAAAATAAAAAAAAAAAAACAAACAAAATTGTGATCTCTTTTAATTTTTGTACTAAAATTAATGGTTTTAATTATTTCTTTATTTTTGTTTTTATTTTAAATGCATTTGTTTTCCTTTGTTCCTTAAAAATTAACAATTTTACAATGCAAATTTCTGTGTTTAATTTATATTAATAATTATATTTTACAATAATATACAATCATATAATGGTCTAAATAGAAATGTTAATAACATACAAATAAAAATATTTACACAATACTACGAATAAATGTAATATACATTGTGACTATTTAATATTTTTTACATAAATAAGGTGTAATTCATATGTTTAAGGTTTAAGGGGTACACAGTCAATGTGTCTTAGTATGGAAAAAAATGTATTTTTTACCCTGAAGGATCGTTAAATACTTTTAATAATTTATTTCCCCCCAAGATCACATAAGTATTACCAATGGATCGTATAACTTTACCGTAACACAACCAAAAAAAATATGTAAAGGTGGCTAAATACTGATTAAAGGATATAATTTTGTGGCAGAGTAGACGAATATGCACACAAAAACGATTTTAAAAAAAAATTGTATCAGGTTTGCAGGAATGTTGTATCTAGTACGTCATAATAAAGAACCGCTGCCCAAATACACAAATTGTTAGTGTGATAGTAAAATGTACATTTCTTTTTTATTTTCGAAATTAGAACGACATTTTTACAAATATTTAAATTACAATTGATATCGAACAAATAAAAACATTTTAAATTTGGCAGTTAACTATTACGGTGACGTCAAAATTATCAATATTATTCATATTATATAGACTAGTTTTGTGAAAAACCACTATAATTAAATAGACGGTTAGCATATCACTTATTCGTAGTCACAAACAAAACATTCTTTAGATTGGCCATCTTATTTACAAATTAATATTTTGTTAGTTTGTTATTTTTTTACATTAATAGAGCAACATACATTATTAAAGACACGTGATAAAATCAAATAAGTGTAATGAATTGATTTTATTACATCAAATACATAATGTTATAATATTATGGAATTTACAATACACATTTTTTATCGAATACGTACAAATAATTAATATTTTTGAATTTAGAACAGTTGTATTATAATCAATATATTGAAAATTCATTAAAAGCATAAGTGTAAGTAATTAATTAAAAATATATACTGTATAATTTATTTTATTGCAAGTCTTTGCTGATTGTAGACAGTAACAAATATGTTAATTAAATTTTTTTTTGAAACATTAACAGATCAGCCTACATTAGCAAAGAATAAATTGAAAAATGGCAGCACACTGTACATTTCTAAACAATTTATTTAAATTTTATACATAAATACAATATTTAATTGCACTAGTAATTGTACTACTGTACTAAAATTTACAAAAATGGTGGAATTGCAAATTTTATAACAGTTATATTGGAATTGTTTTATTGTAATTTAATGAAAGTATTTACGAATAAAGTGGACGATATTGTTTGGTTAATTTAAAATGTACACGATCAATTACTATTGATATTATCATAAATTCGTGTTTTTTTTGACAATAAAATCAATTTATTGCAATTATCAAAACAGTACATCTGCTATTATTGTGGACAGATAGTGTATTATTGCTCTGTTAAATACTATATTGTTTTTTTATAAACATACTCAAGAAAAATACTATTTTAATTAGTTAAATAGAAAAATTCATGGAAAATTTTATAATTAAAAAAAAATATATGGACGTTTGTTTTATAAATAATTAATAATTAAGAAAGAAAAACACTTATAAAATACACAAATTTGCAATGTAAAATTAATATTTGTCTATAAATTAAAACAAAAAAAAAAAAACTAATTATAACGGTAATTCAGATTATGTTATACCGATATTTCATAGTTCATATCATAAACACTGGTACGATCTGGTGTTGGTGTCGTTGATCTTTGTAAATTATGTTGACTACCGCCATTATTTCTAATTTGATTTTGTTGTAATTGTTGTTGTTGATAAGTCTGATGCTGCTGTTGTTGTTGTTGTTGTTGTTGTTGTTGTTGTTGTTGTTGTTGTTGTTGTGGTGGTTGATGTTGCTGATGAATTTGTTGTTCACTATTAATATTATTACTATTTTTGCCAATTGTTGACATCTCCATTTCGGTCATTTCTAATGCACGAACAAAAGATATTGGACGTGTCGGTGTTGCTTTTCGTTTTATTTGTGGTGATGGTTGTGGTGGAAATACAGGTACGCCACCTCTTAATGCAGGATGATATGTACCACTATTACCAATACCAATATTATTTGACAATGGTGGATAACGTTGTTGTCCTAATCCAACACCAATATTATTTGTATTATTATTAATAACACCACCGCTAACACTACTACTGCCGCCGATACCGCCACCACCACCACTATTACTATATTGCGTTTGTAATTGTTGTGTGGGACTTGTTGGATTAGACCGATAATGATGTATTGATGAGTCAATATGTTGTTGATCACTATTATAATCAATTTGATTATTTTGTTGTATTCTGTTTAATATAATATTTGTAGTTTGGCCAGGAAATTGTGGCGGTTGATTACTATTACTATTATAACCTGGTGAATTATCTTTCCACATATAAACACCTCTTTGTGGACTACCAGCTAATTCTCTTATATTATCTACAGTATTATTTGTTCTTGCATATGTTAATTCAGCACCTTGCCTCACTAATTCACCTTCAGATAAAAATCTTCGTTGTGGGCTACCATATGAAGTTTGTGCACGTGGACCGCCATTATGATGGGCCATTATAATTTGTTGATTTTGTTGTAATTGCTGTGGATGATGGTGTTGTTGTTGTTGATGGTGTTGTTGAAGTTGTTGTTGAAGTTGCTGTTGCTGATGCTGTGATTGATGTAATTGTTGTTGTTGTTGTTGTGATGGTGGTTGTTGTTGTTGCTGATGTTGTATTTGCTGAGGTGGTTGTTGATGAACTGAAGGAAGAACTTGATGATGTTGCATTGGAAAATCATAATACGTTGGTTGTTGTGATGATGATTGATTTATTGTTGTTGTCGTCGTATTTACACCTATAAAATCAGGTCGTCGTGGTTGAGTTGGAGTTCCTGGATTCGATCTATAAATATCAGTTTAAAAAAAAATCATTTCATTTATCATATTATATAAAAATAATAAATTAATAATTCGTTTTTTTAAAAAAGTATGTGGTAATCTATGAATACATCACCGATAAATGAGAAAATCACGAAATCAATATATGGATTTTTCTATTTATAGATGGTTAATATATAATAACCATTTACTATTTAATTCTACTAACAGTTTAATCACAATATAGCATTAAAATTTAATTTAATCAATTTGTTAAATGTATGAAGACAAAATGAATTAATGAAATGTTGTACGTACATAATGAAATCGTTGATGTAATGAGACAAGTTACATTTCAAAGTTATAGAATGCCAAAACAAGTTAAAATGTCAATTTAAAAAAGTGATCAAACTATGAATCAAAATTAGTTACCTTTTAAAGAATATGAAATAGACCCTGAAACTAATTACTTAAGAACAAATGCCCAAGGAAAATGATCAATTATATTCAACATATTTAAGTTACCTATATGACGTTAGCGTCCCCAAATTCTTATACAGTGAAAACACTATGCTGATTCAATTGGGGTTAGTGAGCTTTAATGAGTTATGGGTATGTTAATATATATTGAAAAATATGTTCAACCCATATGTGATTGCAAAGTATTTCATAGATTATGCGTTTACACTTCAGAGATGTGTTTCAAATTACAACTTGGAGTTTGTCTGTGTAGATGTTGATAAGAACAAATTATATAGCATTCCTGAATAACTCAAATTAAATTAATAAACTGGAATATCAATTAAAATAATTGATGGTGAAAACAGAGAATGTCAAATACTATTTGCTCAATTTAATGTAATTCTCATACAGAATCATAAGTAGCTCGATCACTCGATTTATGTGAAGAGTAATGTGTGTTTGAGTATAAAATGATAGATAAATGTTGTGTTTATGGAAATTATGGAATTTGATTTGCAGTAAAGGTCACCAGTGTTTCCAAGTTAATATCGTAAAACTGGAAATATGCAAGTGAATAAAGTTAAATACGTGTGTGTAATATTGAAAAATAAACCAGTGTGATGTTAGGCGGTGGCAAATATAAAATTCCCTAAAATATTTACCAACATCGAGATAACTAAAGTATTATTTCTATTGCTGAGGTGTTGTATTGATCCAGATATGAAAATAAGTTTTTAATGAGGCTGTGAATAAATACGTCCTCATAATATAACACGGATTCTCCTACATAATTTACAAAAGTGGTTATTATCAATGCCTATATTGTAGAACAGTAACTAAATTTTAAGTTACATTTTTATTATTTTGATAATATTCAGAGTTTAGTCTATGTCAGAATAAATTCTTTCGTTATTTTCCTTAGTAAAAAATTAATGTAAATATTATAAATATATGATATTTATTTTGTTAACGTTTATAACAACATCAAAATAAATCTATTATAGTTAAATTGAATGCCGCTTCTATGAATGGAGAAAAAAATTAACCAATGTTTAAGTGAATTACGAGTATATAATAAATCTAGCAATAAATTGATGAATATATTATTATTTCAATACATTGAAAGCATTTTAAAAAATATAATTGTAACAACACTAATCAATTTACCGTAAATTATATTTATTAGACGAACTAACATCCAGCTACGTCCACCTATCATATGTATATATATATATTTTAATTTATTCATGAGACATATATTAAAATGAGAATATCGACGTCTATTTGTTGTCATTCTTAAATTACAATAATTACATATAAATAATGAAAACAAACCTTCGTATTGGACTAGACAATGCTAGTGGAGTTGCTACGCCTAATGCTTTTATTCGTTGTTGCATCGTAGGGGTTGCTGATGTAATACGTGATTGTGTCTGTGCTAATTGATTCGATTGTATAATTATTTGTGGTGGTTGTTGTGGTTGATCAGGTGATATACTTTCAGGATTATATCCACGTGATACCTCTAAACCTCTATCAAATGATGTTCATAAGTAAAAGGAAAAAAAAAAAAATTAACAATTTATAAACAGGAACAACATCGAAAATCAAAGGTAATAAAGATAATTAAGTATTTGAAATTCCAATAAAACGAGTCAAAATAGGGGGGATGGGTAAAACCCAATCCATTTTATGACACAATGCGTCGTTTTTAATTCAAATTGGTGAATTAAAAACGACGCATTGTGTCATCCCAAAATTTTAATTGTTCAATGTTACCATAAACTGATGTAATGTGTGAAAATGATCGGTTTTCTTAAGTATTATGAACAAAATAAAAAAAACATTTTATCTACCTTTGTCTTGCGTGTGGACTATGCCGTGGATGATACATTCGTAAATGTCGCGGTGAATCTGTACCATTATCAATTGGTGGAAGAAAAAAATTCGAATTATGCCTTTGTAATGGTGGCGTCGGTTCACAATCTTGACTTTGTGAAGCTTGTGGATCCATATCCGTATCAGAACATTCCCTTCCTGGTGATAACTAATGTAGAAAACAATAAAATAAACTAATATATACATTGAATTTTTTATTCATGCAAATTTTCAATTTTATATTTTCATATTATTAATATATTCACTTAAAACACTCACTTTAAAAATATATTAAAAATATGTTATCACTGATTGGTTGTGACCCCACAAATAAAAACAAAAAATAAATTAAATTAAAATAAAATAAAATAATGAATAAATTGGCTATTTTTGGGGAATAGTACTCTGGACAAAAAATAAAATCAATTTTAAGAATGTTGATAATTGCTTTCGTGTATTAATACTTGCTTTTGTCTAGCACCGACAACTTTAAATTCTCTGATCAATTTCGATCAAATGGGTATGACAATTATTGTCAATTTTTTATTTTAACATGAACCTATCAACTATGATGTCACAAAATGTACAGCATTGATTTGTTGTACTATCCAATATACATTTCATTAATTAGCCGATATAAAACTGCTGACAAAATACAATACTGATTAATTATACCGAAAAAGATATTCAAAAATTAGTATGACATAAATACTAAACCATTTGAGATGCTAGTTAACATGTCGCAATAGATGTTATCAGAATTGCAAATTAGACCATTTTGTTGTAACAAGCACCCAATAATTTTGTGGACAACTGCGAACACACTTTACTTATATGGAATCAACTGAATTTCTTTGAATTTATTTTCTAAGAAATAATATAATAATTAATGAAATATTCATACACATTGATTAATAATTAAATATAAATTACTTTTTATTGCATGAAATAAAATTCATACAAACTTTTAAATGTATCATTTGATTTTATTGAATTAAAACTTGAATTTGAATTTATCACATCAATTGATAAATCGTCAGGTGGAGAGGAATTAATGGAATACTAAAAAAACAGAAAATCAACGGATATTTTAACAGATTCATATTTATGATATATGGAACCACTAATTGGAAATTGGAAATTTAACAATTTAACAAAAAGTTAATTTTAAAAAAAAAACTGATTAATTTTTATTAAAAAACATACACACATAACATAAAAAAATAATGTGTTACCTTATTTAAATTGAAGTGATTGGACGAAATCATGACTGTTATATACATTTAACAAAGCCAAAGCATAAAAAATTAAATTTTAATTAAACAAAAAATAATAATTAATAATATTAGTATGTCCCTTTTAAAATTAATTGCATTCATCCTCTATTATTAATTTGAAAGTAAGCCTAAGTTTTTCTAATAAACACAATACATTAAGAAGCAAATACATTTTAACTAATTAATTATTAATTCATGTAACAATTTGTTTATCAACACATAAAAGATCAATTTAATTATGATCAATAACCTCAATTGATTTTTACATTTGATGGGCAATATAACTCGACAGTAGACCATCTCTAGACTAGACCAACTATTAGCTTTCATAGATCTTCATTAATATATTAACATTCGTTAAACTTCTATTTATGATTACCTATAAAGATTATGTTGAACATCTCCAATACAATTAAATCTTTATACTAATCGTCGTTAAGTACGTAAATTTAAAAAACATCTTACCAACAAATTAGATAGCAGTTGGGTATTTAATATATGCACCACTCTATTGAAATATTCAAATATATAATCGAATAATTATATACGATCCTATATTTTCCAGTTTGTAAATTTTAATTATATTTTTTATTTGATGTAAACTGTATATTAGAAATATATCATGGTTGTATCGCCGTATACACACAATAATATGCTGATAAATATACTTAAAAATCATTTATATTAAGGCGATATAACATTAAAATAAATTAAACTTTAAAAACTTCTCCATTTGACCAACAAGTTGTTACACAAAGAAATACATTATTTGTCTCGTTATTTGTTTAATTAAACTAGCACATTATAATAGAAGTAAACAAATGAAAAGCATTAATTAAACAATACCTACCGTATTAAGTACATTATTGATTAATATTTAAATGATAAGAATAAATCACTATAATTTATTGTACATATTTCTGTATATACAGGGACGATATTTACAATGGATATACAATTTTGAAATTACACAATACAAATCAAATTTATAGTAAAGAAAATAAACGACATTTCTGCATTATAAATAATAATCTGCCACATTTGGAATTGTTTAAGACACGTAGTTTATTATAGTATATTCAGTGGTAGGTTTAGTACACTAAATAAATACATTTATTATATTTGATATTACAAGTATATTACAATCGAAATATTGCTTTATGCACCAATGTGGTGCAAAGGTCAAAATGTTGTCGGTAATATGGACAATACTCGCAAACTATCGAATATCATTGTAAACGTTGACGTTCAATTCTAGTTTTTAGTAATTATCGATCACGTATCAATGTGATTATTAAAATTTTTTATGTTTTCTTTGTATTAATTGCGTGTATTAAGATATTGTTGATGGAAAACCAGTAAAATAAATTATATTTATCATAATTTATAATAAATTTAAGCAGCAAAATAAAACTAAACAAACACTAATTAAAAAGCAAATAAAAATGAAAATTGAAAAAGTATTCTAAAAAAATAAACAAAAAGTAAAATTATAGAAACCAAATAAAAAAAAAATAAAAACAAAATCAACGCAAATAGAAAGCCAATCTCACTAAATATTACGCACCTTACTGTAATGTGTAGCTCCACCCGAGCGCTGCCCATACCCATTTCCATGGTCCGTATAGGTTTTTACCTGTGTAAGTCTATCCCGATCATAGATTCCTGTTTGCGGTACAGAATTGACAACTGTATTATGTCTTGTAGCATCTCGATCACTTGTTATCGTGCTGATTGTCTGATTTTCTTTTGCCGATCGTCTAGCTGCATATTTTTGCGGTTTTAATAAGCTATTTATTTTTTTTTTTTTTTAATAAGAAATTAATTAATATGGATCTTAAATTAAATGAAAAAATTATTATTATTATTAATAATAATATTTATTATTATATACCTTGGATATTGTGGACCAAATTGTGTATAACAACAATTATGCCAGCAACCCCGTGAAAATGGATTATAACCCCCTTTAAATTTACCAGTTACTTGTTCATTTGTGGTTCTGCCACGTGATACGAGTACCATATGAAAACCGGTTAAACCAAATATTGGTATCGCCAATATGACTACAGTTGCTATTAATGAAATTCTGTTTGTTTTTTAAATTTGTAGTGAAAATTAATTGGTCATTAAGGAAATAAATTTGTTTTTTTTTTCTTATTTCAAATTTAAATCTAAAAATAAAATTGAATTTTATGATTTTAAATTGTAAAAAGGATACGCAATTATAGTTTGTATATGTGCTAATCTATCTTTTTGATTTAGTACATAAATTAAGCATAATGAAAATATGCTTAGCATATGTATTGATAATGATATGAGAAAAAAGAAGAAAAATCTATAATTTCTTCGTCCAATACAATTATTCACCCATGGACAATGATGATCAAATGTCTATAATAAAAGAAAATTAATTAAAATTAACAATTTTTTCATAATAAAAAAAAAAAATTGTTCACCTCTATGCAATGATTGCATACAGAACAATGTGAACATCTTGGAGGTCGATAAAATTTACATGTCACACACCATTTCATTCGTACTGAAAGATTAATACATAATTATTAGGTTTTATTTTATAAAATTAAAATCTTTAAATTGTCATATAAAATAAATTGATTAATATAATATAAAAAAAAATTTGGATTTACTTAATGGTTTAAGTCAATTATTCTAGTCAATTGACTTTTCAATGTACCAACATCTCTAAAAGTCACAAAATCATTAGTAGGTACATGATTAAGGTATTACAATTTGTGTGATGTGATCATTCCAAAGAATTGATTTGCATTCCGCGACAATCAAGACTTGTAGAATTGCGCAGCGTGTTTGTATTGCGTCTCCAATCAGAAAAATTTAATTTATTTATTAATTATATCATCGTGATGCGATCTGACCACGACCCTGTCAACATAGTAAGAATGATGCAAAGTGCTGTCATCAGCGTAGCAGTTAGTTATAAGAGGTGATCAATGAAAATTAAAAATAGAGCAGGAGTTTTGATAATATGTGCCAAACTCTGTCAAAAATCTTGGATGTGTCGAGTGTAAGCACCACAGTTCACCAAACATGTACAAGCTTCTACTCTAAATTTCAGTCGGATAGGTAAAAATATCACCAGTTAATCTGATGGATCGAATGTCGTATATATTTCCAAGACCTTGTATAAATTAATATGAATTCACTAAGCACATAGGGCGACATTAAGTTAATTTGCCCTTTATACTTATATAATATACCAATATAGTATGAAACATGTAGTTGGTTAGCAAAATATTTGAATAATTTGGTAGAGTGGAATGTAAATCGAAAGATACCTAATTTGTTGGAGAGATTTTTATACACCAAGTCTATAAACTAGACATTAAAAACTATATTTTTGGCCACGGCCGACGGACCACGGAATGGTACATACAGGTTAAGAAATCACTGAATATTAGTCGGCCTATCAATTCACCACCACAATACATATTACCAATATTGGATTGTAATTTTTTTTATCGCAGATCACAACTTAATTTAATATTATATTATAAAAAGTAAACCATTACTTATCCATTAAACATCAAAAGTTATAAAGAAAATGTTTTTTGTTATAAAATTATCAATATCAAATAAAATATGTGTATAGTTGATAAAAAAAAAATAAATATATATATATATGTGCATACGTATATAATATAATTAATACATATATACATATGATATATTATTTTATATCAACATACCGGTAATACCATTTATTTCTGCATTTTTATATAATGGAGCTCGAAATTCATCTTCACGATCTTCATCTGGTGGAGCTAAAAATTGAATATCAATCATAAGAAGAAATGAAATAGATATTCATATTTTTTTTTATTTATATAAACAACACTAACCTTTGGGTATAACACCAGGATCCATAAATGTGGCTAATGTGAAATTTGCTATTACAAAAAATGTGATGACACCTTGATATGCTGGCACCCATGGATGTCGAAACATATAATATTGACATCTGTAATAATAAAAATATGATAATTTTATATAGTATTATTGTAGGTAATTTTTTTTCACATTTTAGACTTAACAAATTGAACTAAATGACATAATGATCATCAAAGTATCGACTACATTCCTGACAATGCATTGAAATTTAAAAATTAAAAAAAAAACATAATTGAGCATGCTGTGTATTATTAGAGGAAATACCTGAATATTGGGTATAATACAAGCGTCCTCAGCAAAACAATAAAGTCATTATCATATAAATGGAATAATTTTAGTGAAATCTACATTGTGTTGTAAGCTTAAGTAAATTCATGTGATAAATATCGCCAGAATAACGTCGATTATATTGAATAGTTTGACAAAATGGAAGCATCTAATAACAACATCGCGCATCTCTGATAATGTGATAACTGGTGAGTCGTACTCATGTCATATATTGCGAAATCGACATATACAACATATAACAATATATAACAACACTTTCTAACAAAAGCAATAGTCAAGGTGATCGCGATCCGAATAATATGTGAAATTACGAAAGTATTTGAAAAGAAAATCCAGTGACATATAATACGTAACTTGGCAAAAATCTCACTCTGGTCACAAGAAAGATCATATAATAAATGCTAAAAGGTAAGTAAATAATGGAAACATTACTTCAAAGTTAGCTGCCATATTAAGTGTCATAGGAATCAAATCATATGTTGCGGCATTATAAAATGCTATGAAAAAGATATAATGAGACAGATTTATTTTTGGACATATCTGAGCAATGATAGCTGAAAAATTTTTATTAAACAAAATGTTAAATGGGATGTGGAGTGTTAAATTGTCTGAAGACGAATAGATAATACATACAGAATTGCAACCAAATTTATTACACCTACCATAAAATATGGAAAAGAAGATTTCGTATTCTAGATATTAATTATAATTCTAAAATAAATGATATAAACAACTTCTTCCACTCTGAACCATCCAACCGTAATTTGTATCATACAATAGGACAAAATGAATGAATTTATCATGAATAGCAACAGTTTAAATAGATTATTGTATATTATTGGGGGTGTACATGAAAAAATTAATAGAATTAAAAGTTTAA
>JANSTX010043428.1:0-20448 GCA_027564355.1 Penthetria funebris | reverse complement strand
AAAGACGAAATAATACTAAGAAAAATTAATAAAATGATATCTGCGGTTTTGGGAGCTTATCCCTCACAAATTTTGAACATGAGGTCTTTTTTCTGGTAATGTAGATACAGATCATTGATCTGTAAGATTCAGAATAATTGCAAAATTACTTAAATCTATCGCTCCAAAATATAAAATGAAAATGGGGTGCCACTGATAGGTTTTTGTGGTAAAAATGAACTTCAAATTAACAATATTTTTTTCTCACATTGGAATCACCACAAATACACTTGACATAACACTAGAGATCAACAGTCAAGTATTAACTACATTATAACAAACTATACCTCACAAATTTCGAAGAAGTGAAGATTTGGCAACAGAAAAATGGCAGGCGTACAGAAAGAACATATCAACTATTGATTCGATATTCAAATTACAATTTGTTATGCGGACGATCATGTTCCAACAGCAAGGTGCTGAAAGCTTAATCATCTTGAATTTATAAAACATATATATACGTAAGACCGACTTATTTTAATGACTTTTACAGTTGAAAACCCACAGTTATACGTCCGTAACTAAAACAACTTATGAGGACGGTGAAATTAGGCGCTATGCAAATTCTAGTGTACACATCATTTGTAATGAATTTAAACACTGATAAAGTAATGACCAAATATTTTTGACAATTCCCATCACAGTTAAAGGTTCCGTAATTATCCATGCACCTAAACTTTATAATCTGACGACAAATTAAAATAATAGTCAGTTTAACAGATCGTGTTCCATTCAATTAAGGCAAAATTTTTGAATAATTTGAATGGATAAAAAACTTAATCGAAATTTCAAATGAGTTCGTTGTTTTGCAAATAGTACAGTTGACGAAATCTGATCAGGTCACAAGAAGTTGATTTGCATTCATATTACAATGTGTACGTAGTTGGGAAATATTTTAAATAAATAAAACCAAACAAAATACCTCTGAATCTATTCTTATCCAAAAATTTCATCTTCATAGAATAATTTATCAATTTGAAATACAGGGAACTGTTGAAAAGTATTGATTAAAGATACCCAAATTATTATTCTGACGACATCAACTAGTTGGAATTTTAGATTTGCAAATTTTCGTTGGTACCTGATCCTTTACTGTCGCTCATACTTTATTTAACAAATGTGTTCGATAACCTACATAAAATAGTCTCCAAACGTATTGTGGAACTTATATATGGCAATACTTATTATTAAAAGTCAAATGAGTTTAAATTTTTTTTGCCCTGCCCAAAATACTTATAAATTTTCTCTAATGTAAATTAAAGATTAAAAAGTAAATATATTGCAAAAGTATAGTGTTTTTTTTTTTTTTTTGGTTTTATGTTAAAGAAAAAGTGTATTTAAATAATAATCTTATAATTTAGGTAAGTACGAAAATTTGAATTAGAACAAAAAAAAAATAGTGTAATCAAAACACGGGGCTGGCAAAAGACAGACTTGTGACGTGCATAGAAAATATGGCGTATATTTTTTTTGCTTTAAAATTCCATAATTTTTTTCTACATATTTTACTATTGACATAAAAAGTTGAATTATTGTAAAGATCTGATTGAATGGAAATAAATTTTGTAAATGACAAAGAAGGATTAATGTAAATGATATTGTTTTTCGTAGAAAAAAAACTTAAACCGGAGATTAATTTGTTTTTTTTTTCTTTAAATTTTTTCTTCTACCACTTTTTCATTTCCTTTTCTTCGTTCGTCATCATTTCATTCATAATTATTAAAGTCATTAAAATTCAATCAATTGATGTGTCTGACTCTGTGTTATGCCACCACTCTGCATACATGCAGCCTGATGCATTTATGAGTATATGAATTGATAAGTTTAACATTATTAAAATGCAAATTGATATTTTTTTTTATTGTTTGATTTCAATAATGGGTAGGTAGGTAGGTCGGTGCCTTGACAGAAGAAGGCCAAATAATAAATTTTTATTTTATTATTTATTTTTTTGTCATTCAAATTGAGCGTGTCATACCTACGTATTTGTTTCAAATAAATATTTGATTTTGATCTAATTTTATGGCCAAATAAATAAATAATGTTTGATGTTTAATGTGAGTGTGGAACTCTGCATTCAATCATCATATAGTCTTTCTGTATTATTGTGCCGGTATATTTTTGTTCTGAATGTGAAAAAGTCTACTACTCCGATTTTGTGATCTTTGAATGTTTCAAGTTTTTATGTTGAATGGAACTGTGATTTAATGTACTGAAATCCTTTTCTGACTCTCTAATGTTCGGATATTAATACAAGGTTTAAGATACATAAAAACATGCGGATAATGTCATTAAGTCATTCGTTGCTATTCCCTAAGCATTGCTGACTTCAATGTGTTCAAATTCTCTTATGTTTTATTAACAACTTAATTTCCCAATTGTAGCATCTGGAGAAATTGACTGATGTGAGTATGGTGCCCATTGTTGCGAATAAATGAACTGTGGATCGTGATTGAAAATAAATTATATAGGGCATACAGAAAACATTGATTGTCAATAAACTTTAATGCTTAGTAGTTTTGTAGATTCTTGTAAATGCATTCACAATTTTGTTCCATATTGTATAATAAATCGGTTTTATTGATAGTATTGAATTAACATTCAGCCAAGTGGAGAATCGTACACCATATTTATTGTCTGTGTTTGAGTGAACATAGGTATTTTAAAAAAGTTCTTTGATTAATTCTCTTTTCATTTATGACGATGGTGAATAGTTCTTGATCTTGTTTAACATTAAGTTTAGTTAATCATCTAGTACATGTATATAATTACATTGTGCACTCGTTTATAGATTCTAGCTGAAGCTTCATGCTTCCACATACATGCTGTAATAATTAAATTTGTGATTACATTTGAATATTGTTTATGCAATGAATAGAAAGTTAATAAGTCAGCGAAGATTAAATTTAATAAGATCTGCGATTTAGACATATCCTCTTGTATTATACTAGCCAAGATAGAATATGTATATTATACAAGTAAAAACCCTCATATGAATTCTAAATGTTCAAATTTTAAAAGTCATATTGTCTGTATTTATTTTAAGAATTCGAATCGTTAAATAGTCTCAACATTTGTGAATTCTTTCAACTATCTGCAACATAATATAAGATTCGGTCCAGTAAGTCGTCTTATGTTTCGTTTAACTATTGTCAGTAAGTGGGCGTTGGTTAGTTTGCTAATTTACCACGAGTCTTAAGAATATATGTACTGTGTGATATGACGAATATGGACAACAATGAATCAACGATTAGTATGCCGACAATGCCTTTAACATTGAGCAGAGTTAGTAATTAAGATGGAGGTCAACAAAGGTAACATTACCAGCTTCATTATTGAATTATATCGTAATTGTGTAAAAATAGTTTGTGTATCTTCGGTGATTATTGACTTCTCAACTAATCATCTGGAACTAGATTACCAGTGCCAAAAATGCATTTTATTGTATAAATGTTACAACTATAAAAAGTGCAAATTTATAGTTTTTAATACTTTTCTTTAGAAATACATGAAAAACTGAAATGAATAAAAAGTGTGTGGTATCCATAGATAGATACATGTTCTACGAAACATACAGAAGAATGTGGAGTTTGAACTTCCATACAGACTGGTAGAGAAATATACAATATTCAGATGATGATAATTATTTTGGAATATCGTTGATGCATCCAATTATATCTATGTTCAATTTATTGATTTTAAAATTACGAGTAAACATCAAATGAAAAGTAACATTTAAATTAAATATTTTAAACGAGACAATCAATCGTTTCATATAA
Source organism: Penthetria funebris (assembly GCA_027564355.1). Lineage (NCBI taxonomy): Eukaryota > Metazoa > Arthropoda > Insecta > Diptera > Pleciidae > Penthetria > Penthetria funebris. Next base: position 16,630 of record JANSTX010043428.1, on the reverse strand, counting down.
AATTATTACAAACATATTTTCTCATGTACATTTGAAGCATAATGTAATTCACATAAAATATTTGCATATATACTCGGTATGTATGGGACCTTTGAACTGTGTAATGTAAATCTAATACTCGTACATGTGTCTATTATATAATAGTCTCTATTGTTTTACAAAAGTTATGAAAAACAAAGTAATACATAAAATGTTTCAATCATTTCTTGTTCATTAATTATTATTTTTTATTTTTTAGTTTTTCATTTATCTTTTCGACATTGCATTAAAATGTTAATGTAATCTTTTTATCAGTTTTATAAATGAACGATAAAAGATTATTTACTGAAATGTTGTTAGTTTACATATTCAAAATAGGAATTTGAAATTAGGTGTTTGTTTTTTCTTTTTGCAAATTTCTTATTATGTATTTAATTTTATAATAATTGTTATATATCACATCGTTATTAAAGTAAGTACCAACCTATGCATATCTGTCTTATATATCTATTATATATTATAAGATAATGAAATAATCGAGTACACATATTTGAAACATTGACTAATAGTTCTTTGATTGGAATAGGTCGTTGAGGATTTGATATTGATATAATGATAATACGGATAAAAAGAGTTAGGTAATATTGCAAATAATCAAATCATATCTAAAATATTAACATCAAAGGCATCATAGGCTTGATCTGTACATGATTGCAATAGAAATAATATTATATTATATTTTATACTCGATGATAATATTGTGTGTTGAACTCTAGTCGGTCACTAAGGCAATAGAAATTCAAATCCTATTGACGACTAAAATTTTCACATTGAAATGTAGTTCCATGAGGTTTTGTTAAATTATAAATCATTTTAAGGATGTAGTTGATCGGTTAAAGATTTAAATATATTCGTTGAGGGAAGACAAAGTTACCTAATTTGTTGTTAAAATGTTTAGTTACTAACATACTACTGTACTTCAACTAAAAATAGCCACTGGTTATCCAAATAGTATAAACTTTTTATGTTCGTGACATTTGTGTCAAGAGTCTGGTAATGAATCACATTATTTAAAATCAAATTTATTCTATGTAAAATTTAATAAAAAAAAAAAAAATAATAATTTAAATTTTCTCTTATAGAAACAAAAAAAAAACATCTACGAAGAACACAAAATGCAAACAATTAAATGTGTTGTCGTTGGTGACGGTGCTGTTGGTAAAACATGTCTATTAATATCATACACAACAAATAAATTTCCATCAGAATATGTACCAACTGTTTTCGATAATTATGCTGTAACAGTCATGATTGGTGGTGAACCATATACATTAGGTTTATTTGATACAGCTGGTCAAGAAGATTATGATCGTTTGAGACCATTATCATATCCACAAACAGATGTATTTTTGGTCTGTTTTTCCGTTGTGAGTCCCAGTTCATTTGAAAATGTTAAAGAAAAGGTAATGAGTGACAACATTTTTTTCTATTTCATTTTTTTTTTTTCTGTCATTATTTTGCTAACAAAATTTTATTTTGAAAACAGTGGGTACCAGAAATTACTCATCATTGTCAAAAAACACCATTTTTACTTGTTGGCACACAACTCGATTTACGAGATGAGAGTACAACACTTGAAAAATTGGCAAAAAATAAACAAAAACCAATAACAATGGAACAAGGTGAAAAATTGGCAAAAGAATTAAAAGCTGTTAAATATGTTGAATGTTCTGCATTAACACAGGTATGTATATGTTTAATAATTTATAATTTATCCTATTTCAGAGAAGCATTAGTTGTAGAGACATATTTTTACCAAGATAAATCAACCTTCTGATTGCTGGTAAAATATTTAAATATAAAATAATCCACAAATCAACTTACCTCCGAACGATCACACAAATAAACCATATATAGCAAGAAATGTAAAAACTAACCGTTGAATGTATACTATTTGATTATTGGGGCAGATTGTGCTCGACAAGATTGGAACCCATTTTGAAATGCGACGAACTAGTGAATAAATTCTTGATTTTGATAGTAAATTCTTGATTTTGATAGTAAATTCTTGATTTTGATAGATTATGATAGTAACAGTATGGATCAGCAGTTATACATCGAATTTAACACTGCGAAGAAGAAACATAAAATACAAAATCAATTTTCAGAATGTACGAACAAAGTATAGCCAATTTGATAAAAAAGTGGCAAAACTGCAAACATTTCGTAAAAATACCAGACCAGGCACAACATACTGCAAATACAAATAAAAAGCGGAAAATATACTGTTTGATAAGAAAATTGACTGTAAAGTGTTATAGAATAGAACGTTTAATTCAATCCATTAATGGCTGCTTAATCGTAAAGGAAGCGGCCCCCGTTTTCAGTTGAGAGAGGATACACGAACATTAAAAAATTCTGGTCCAAGTGTATGCAAAATCAAATACGCATTAAAACAATGCGACCAAGCAGCTAGTCGCGGTTAATATTGCACCAGAAATGCAAACAACATTCTTGTATTACATCTATCAGTGAATGAAGTGTGATCAAAATCAAGGTGCGGAAAAATGTTAACTTGAGCATGTGGGTGAAATGTAGGCCATCACCATACTGAACGCAATAAACAAACCTTTTGAAACACTTTTTTATGCGATACTATCAATTCAGTCTTGGAACAGAGTATTCGTAAAGAACAGGCTGGTTTCAGTTAAAAATCATTGCTGTTCGTCAACTTTACAACAATTATTATAATGTGCACAATACTTGAAAGTTATAGAATACCATTAAAAAATTGTTGCACATCTTTCGTGGTCCACGTTTTCGTACCTTAGAAAATGTCTTTGTGGGAGACTTCATAATATTTATTGGTTGACGCATTTGGGTGTTACCGACAACTTTGGTATTTATGCGGAACAATTTGTGAATATTAATCTTCTTGAACAGCATGTTGTCGGTCCTACGCGAATTCCAGATGTGATAAGTACTCTGTTAAGGTTGAGGCACCTATCGGCAACACCGATCATTATCTTATAACGGCTACATTTCCATATGCTTTTTATAACGTCTTCTGCGGGTCATGCGTCCGAAAGAAGAGTCTGACACTTCGACAGGGCACAACACTACCAAATTCGCCTAGCTCCGGATTGTATATGAAACCTGTATATATTCGTTCTAGAATTATATATATAGAATTCTAGATAGATGTCAATAAGACATGTATCTAGATCGTCAACTCGTTACACGCGGAACGCGCGTCAACGCTAAACTTTTTTTTTGGAATGATCAAATATACTAGATGTGGCAAAGAATACGATTAGGCGACTTGGTTGCCTAAGAAGGCATTGCAAAAAAATACTTTAATCCAGAAAATATTGCTATTATATACAAATTGCTATTATATACAATTCCCATTTATGGGCGATGATTGCTTCAGCGACTACCCTTATTTTTCTGACAGAATTCAAATGCGAGCTATTAGGCTTATTGGTGATACTCAAGCCAATAATCAAATAGATTCACTTTAACACAGACACTTAATCATCACACTCACATTCTGTTGAATCACAATTTGATCTTACAGTCAGATTTAGGGGCACAGTCATATTGCGCACATCTTGTCTGTGAAACTATCTTCCTGAAGAAGTGTTTCACTGTTCCATTTACGCAAAGGATAACCAATCACAGAAAAATGGTTTGGCTATAAAAAAAAAAGTGTCTGATAGTAACTGCCTGCTAGCAGTGCGGAACAGATATACATACTATAATTGCACTGTTTACACTCTTGGGATCATTGTCCAATTCTTTTTAATTTGGATTCCATGATACTGCTAATCGTTGAGGGGCTATTCCACTATTATAGAACGTCTCATAATGACTATGGATTTCAAGAAACTACTAAACATTGCTTCCAGTTATTAATGTTGTCCATTGATTTGGTATATTTTTGTGTTCAGTTACAAATTATAATCAACCAACTTTTATTTGTTTAGATTAGATTTTTTTTTATATAAAAGAGTAAGAAGTTTTATTTATATACAAATTTCCTTCTTTTCTATTATTACAGAAAGGACTTAAAAATGTATTTGATGAAGCAATACTTGCAGCTCTTGAACCACCAGAACCCACCAAGAAAAGAAGATGTAAATTTCTATAGAATTTTTTTTCATTATTTTTACGTAAAAATAAAAAAAAAGAAAAACTATACACTAACATTTAAAAATAAAAACAACACAGAATGAAAATATGTAATGTCCAAAACCATTTCGCACTAAACAAAAAAATAAATTAAAAAAGAAAAGAAAAAAATGTTAAATAATGTTTTTATCGTTTTTAAAAATGCTACTTTTGTGTATTTACAAAGTACTTGCATTTTGTTTAGTATTTAAAGTTTTTTTTTCTTTTTTTTTAAATGGAAAAATTATTAACAAATTTAGAAATAATAAAAAGAGGATGTGTAGTTTTTTCCTTTTCTTTTTTAAATTCTAAAATTTTTATATAAAACGCAAAAGAATAAAAAGGAAACTTTTTAATTAATTTCTTTTTTTTTTTAATTTATAAAAATTTTGCAGAGCATTTTTTTATTTTTCTGTTTTTTTTTTTTTATGCATAATTTTTAATAAATAACAAACATTTATTTAACAAAAAATAAAACTTTTTATAAGAAAATAACATACAATTTTTCATACATCGAAAGCAAGTATTAATTTTTAAAATATAACACTAATTTGAGATTTTTTTTTTGTTTTTTTTTTATATTTGTTACTTTGACTAAATAAAGGTTTTTACAATCCTTCGCTATAAACAAAATAGCGCTTCACACATTTTATTCGTCTTTATTATTCGTGTGATTAGTGTGATTCATGCTTTTATAGACCAGCCATCGATTTGCTTTAGATATATGAACATTTTTAAACGCACTATTATTTTAAAATGGTGAATAATTTCTATTTTAATAGAATTTACCTTTGTTTTAATATTATCGGTGAAGTCAAATATATAATCGTAAAATCAGAAATATACAAGAGGTTAGAACTAGTATAGGTTACAACAAAAAAAAAAAAAAAAACAGAATAATGAAATGACAACAAAGAATAAATTTATTGTATATACCCTAATTAGTTATATTTGAATTTAATATTACACAAATTAGTGTACAAAAAAAAAGTGTCGTAACTTATTTAATCTTGCATTTTTATAGATAGTAATAATTTAATAGAAATCTTCAAAATAATATTGCTAAGTTAAAAAAGAATACCACTTAAATAATTGTTTCTTAAATTAAATGGAAAACAAAATGAATTCAAGTATTTAAAAGGATATAGACGAGGTAATAAAATGCGATAATTGTGAACATTTTAGTTCCTACTGTGTAATCGTCATTTAGATTTATCGTCAATATTATCAACATTGTAAATTTACGTTATCTGAGTTTTACGTTACCCTTAATATCTGTCTGCAAAATTTTATATTAATTTACGCTTAGATATTCATTAAAATAATTGCTATTTATTGTATGATACATTTCGTACCTTGTAACGGTATATTAGTTTCTTCAAACTTTCGATAATTAATGAAATTATTTATATGAATGTAACTAATTTATAATATGTAAAATAGAAATATTATTTTTAAAATTACATCCATCGTCTGTGTATCCATTTTTTTTACATGTTTTACATCAGTGTATAATAAAAATGGAGATAGATAGATAGAGATTGGGATGAGGTATATTCATACAGATAAGGGTATTTGACTCTTAGAAAATACAAATTTAGTGACTTTTTTTTATGAAAACTTTTAAATGACGACCGTTAACGTTTATGATGAAAAACTGTGTAAAAATTGTTGCTTAAAATGAATATGTGAAATTAATACAAGCTTTCAATTTTTATTTTTATTTCTATTTTTTACAGTAAAATGTGTGCAAAATATGTATAATATAAAAAAAAAATTAATAAAATAAATAAAAATATTTATATGAAAATAATTTTATGAATTTTGTGCAAATGAATGCGAATTTTTGGAAACTTAATTTGAGATATATAAAACTAAAATTTCTATTGTTTATTGTAGAAAATAAGTAACAATTAAAATGAAAAAAAAAATATAGCTCAATATTTTTTAATCGTTCTTTCTTATAGCTCCGACATTGACGTGTTTTCTTTATTTTGATTGCATTCTAATATTTTCCCCCCATTTCCCACAATAATCGCACTTGAATTTCGTGTTAAATTGTAGTTACCCCCTAAAAGAAAACTTTAAAAATAATAAAATTATAACATAATATTTATGATAATAAATAACACCATGCCGATATTCATGATTTTCCAGTGTTTCGGTGAAAAGCTCGAAAATTATTTAAACGAAACTTTATTATTGCTATTTGGCAATACAGAAACACAGTACTTGCTCACATCAATGTACTGTAAAACCTACAAAAAATTGAAACATTGAACAAAATAAATGACAGACGAACGTTTAAATTACAATCATTATTAGCATCATCCTCGTATACAAGTCACATATTTCCCACAGATATACCTAGAAAATCAATTAAATTCAATTGTTTTAAAAACATTTATGTTCAAAATTTGTTGTTTATGTGTAAAAATTAATAAAATGAGCCAGGGGTACTATAATTGATGATAAATTTGAGGAAAGTGCTACAGAAAAGCTAATACCGTACCCATATACCAACCCTTTTTTAAATCTTACTTTTCATATTCGAAGAATTTAACACAAATAATAAATTGAATGAATAGAAATTGAAATTATATGATAATTAAAATTATTAAAATTTTATACATAACTTAAATAATTTATAATAATCTAGAGATTATATACGGAAAGGTAATATATTTTTTTAAATATAGAAAAACAGAATGAGATATTATATTTTTGGGTTCAGATAAATTTTAATTATAATCAATGGAAAATTTTATTAATGTATATTTTATGAAATTAAAATTTACCAGATGTTATCTTATGCATTTAATAGTTTGAAATTCAATCAAATAATTAACCAATGTAGAGCTATATTTTCATGTATACCTTATCTAGAGCCTTACTATAGGAATTCTCAGTTTAACGTTAATTGCCCATTAGAACTCGGTGTTGTTTATTTTCAAGTTTTACTTGATTATAAAGATGAACAGTTTTGAAATGGAAACGTAAAGAATATGAAAATGTGGCTCTTCTTATCAATGACAGTGAATACAATTAATGCATATACATTTTTTAAATTTGAAATTCTTTTACTCTGTTAGCTACAAGTAAAATATATCATCAATTGTGTAAAAAAAAATTAAATAATTTATATAAAGTTTTTTTTTTATTTGTTTTAAAATGATAGTATAAAAAATAATGAAATAATTGAAAGAAAAGCTACATTATATAAGACAAGAGAGCATTTATTTATAATATATGGTATTATTGTAATTAATATATAAGTGAAATGCTGTTTTTATAATAATTATTAATAAATAATAATATTAATAACGATAATAATAACAAATATAATTTAAAAATAATATTTCCATAAGAATGGTTTCTTTTATAAGATCATTTAAAATCGAAATAACAATATATTGTAATGTAAGTCAGTGTATAAAAAATTGTATTCAAAATACCAATGAGGAAGTGATGCTATTAATACTTTTAAAACCATCCTTCTGAACTTCTACACATAGCGTTTCAATTTCAAAGAACGTAAATTTCAACTCAATATATCTGACTTCAGATACTTGGAGTAGTTACTACAATTTAATAGCTTTCAGGATAATAAATGACAAAAAAAAAAATTTCTCAGCACACTTATGTAACAGGATTTGCCACTCACTCACACCGTATTTAATAACAATCAGAATCATAAGAAAATAATAAAACAAAAAATAAATTAAAAACAGCATTATACTATCAAAATCAATCACTATCTATTTACATTTGTCAAATGTCAAAAAGGAAAAGCTGAGAAATGAATGCGCAGTCTATTTCATAAATAATTGTATGTTTATAGGCGAATAGAGTCCGTTTCATTATTTATAACTTGGCCACTTTCATTATTTTAAATGTAACCGCGAAATATGTGGCCAATTTTTGAATTATTAAACGAACTCCATTCGCCATTAAATATACTATTTTCTAATATGTACATTTATCTATGACATACATTTGCGAATTCATTTGTCATTTTTTTGTTTACATTTTTCAAATGTAAACAAATATTAATGTTTTTGAATTTTCAAACCGAAAGTGTTTCTTTTATGTGATTTTGCAATCAGAGAAATTGCATGAGTTTTTTAATTAGGGTTATTGTCTCAAACTTGGATAACATTACATATTTAACAAAATGTGATAGTTTAGCAACAAGTTCAATTTATAGTAGTTTAGATTATTAAAAAGTTTTATTAGATTAGATGAAGTGTGCGTGTTACTCAAAAATATTTATGAGTTGATCCTGATTATTACGAATTTAAAAGTAAGTTGTTACATATAATATTTTATTTTAATAAAAATAGAACTTATATAGATTTGTGCATCAACATTAAATGAAAGTATGCATTATTGTTTAATTGATGATAAATGTACAGTGCTACACGATGAATTACCTAATCAAAAGTTGACCACTTATATAGAAGATAACAATTCTTAGTTTAATTCATTATTGCAATCAACTTCATCTCTATTCTAATTTCTGATTATTAAATGTACTGTTTGTTAATTTGATATACGCGGAAATAAAATAATTGTAATTTCTACAAATTAAAATGATTCGGTGATTTGTTAACAAATTTTAGCAATTACAAATTGAATCTACTTTATTTATACATAAATATTCAAAAAGATCATAGTGATAATGGCATTGAAGTTAATCGTAACCATAAATGATGAAGCAACAGATGTTTCTCAGACATATATTAGAGTTAGACTACCAAAAAAATATCAATATATAGCCCATCTTATGGATAAGGATCGAATTATGCACAGAAAACGTTTGTCTCAAGTAATGTACATGTGATATCTACTTGGTCATCGTTTAGAATACCAATATCTGTCATAATTATACTTATTTTCAACCAAATACTGTGACAATTCTAACCGATTTAATTAAAAAGAATCTTAATTTAGGAGTCGTTTGTGAAAGAATTCATCCAATTGGTAACAGGCTACTGAACATAACATTTGATTGGTTGTGTACTTTGTAGGCCTGTATTTTCTTCATTATTTCAACAAAAGCAAATTAGGATAACTGCGATGAAAGTTGTACGAAAGTGCATTTGTAATCGTCTGTTTGTATCTATCTTTAAATAGAATAGAAAACTTCATCTCAATGATAGACAAAATTTTGTTACAAATTGCTTCAATTCTAATAAAAATTGATCTTGGCTGGAACGATATACAGACGACACAATGTTAATGGGAAGGAACTTAGAGAAACCTGATCAATTAAAACGTTCTTCAAACTATATATCCAAGGTAACAGATTTCAAATGTGTCGGTGCTTGTTCACTGTTACCTCAGTTAAAATATAATGAATATTCACTAAACTATTCCTTAAATTAAAACTGTAATCCAAATTATAACAATTTAAAATGAAACCGGTTTTAATGTTTCAAATTTTTACATTATACAATTACAATTGAAATTAGCACATACACTTAATTCATCCTTTGATTTTCCATCATTAAAATTATCAATTGTTTCATGTATTTTTATTTTTTTTCCTAATTCTTCGTTCACAAGTTTTTCCAAATTATTTTTATCCTGACTGAATAACTCTGCACAAAATTCCAATACACAATCGTCATGTGGTCTTGCTGTTTCTAATTTTCTTACGATAATATTTATAATAGCCTGAATTTCTGGATGTTTATAAAGATATTTTAAATCATTTTGTTTCTCTTCAAATAAATAGTTTTGTAACAATTGTTTTTTATTGCTATCCAATACAGACGAAGTGCAATTAAAATTCAAGGAAGTTTTGTCGGGTTCATCTACGAGTAAAGTATTCCAATTTGTGAATTTCTTATTTTTCGACATCATTTTGAATTTTCAAAATTCAATTATTTGTTTCTTTTTGATTAAATGGCCTACGTTAATATGTTTATAATTGTAATAAGAGAACATAATCAGTAGAGGGGTAAGTTTTTTAACAAAAGTTTGAATATCTTGCTAACGATTGAAGATAGATAATTAATGTTTTAGTAACAAAGATGCATGCTATTCTGGCGCATGTTTTATGTATATGCATTATTAATTGCCTGTTTAAATAGTGAAAATGGCAGACAGCACCGTATTTTTGCCATTTTGAAGGTCATATCCGTTTCGCAGATGTTCAAGGATATACTCAAATTACGCGTTTGGCTATAACTCATATCATTTTAAAACACTACCTCTCTAACTGTTGCCAATTACAAGATAATCAATATTTTGTTAATTTAAGTTTCAAGTTTAAGGTAGCACAAATTTCCACATTTTTGGAATTGTAACAGGAGAACATAATCAGTAAGAGAGTAAGTTTTTTAACAAAAATTTGAATATCTCGTTAACGACTGGAGATAGAGGATTGGCGTTTAAGAAACAAAGATGCATACTATTCTGATACACTCAAATTACGCGCTTGGCTATTACTCATATCCCTTTCTAAAACACTACCTCTCTAACTGTTACTGTTTTTAAGATCATCTATATTTTGTTAATTTAAGTTAAGGTAGCACAAATTTTCACATTTTTGGAATCGAATTTTTGCCGTTATGAAGATCACATCCGATTCGAAGATGCTCAAGGATTTACTAAAATTACACGCTTAGCTATTACTCATATACCTTTCTAAATATTAATTCAATGTGTGTGTACTGTGAATATAGATTTTAATGCCTTGTTTGTGGATTAATGAAAAAACATTTCATAAACAAATTAGTTGACTGTAGCTTTATACATCAATATACCGAATTATTCACATCTTTTTATTGAACATATTTCATAGCGTATATATTATATCTTACTAACGTCCTGTGGAATATATCATATGAAACAGTTCATGCTATCAGTTTAACGGCCTGTGTAGTGTGATTATGGAACAGCAGGAATATAATTACTACTATTATTGAAGAAAAATCTGAGAATATAATTTTTATTGATATTTTTATTTAAATAAAATTAAAATAAAATTTCATTAATTTTTTTTTGCCATTATTATTACTCTTATAATTTATAACAAATTAGGTACTTTTTTTATGTTTTTCATCCATTCATCTATTAACTTTTTTTTTTTAAAAAAAAGATAGAAATATAAGTAATATATTTTTTTTTTCAATTTTTAAACAAATTGATATTTTGTCCTTTTTTTAGAATAATTAAAAAAAAAACAACACTTTTTTAAGCCTTCATTTAGTTAACTTATTTAGTTTTTAATATTATTTATTATTTATAAATACTCGATTTATCTAATTAAATTATTTACAACTATTTTTTGTTTTAAATAAAATATGATTCCTAATGAGTGTTTATGATCAAATTCATATTATAATTATTTTGTAGTTGTAAAGTCAAATTGAAAATATTTAATGTCTTGTGATTTGGTGACAGACAGAGTATAAACTTCCATATAATAGAATATTTATGCCTTTAACTTTTAAATGGCAACATTTAAAACTATTCTGATGGACTTTAGAACTCACAAACATAAATTGCACATAAACTACTCTATGAATTTTGAACATTTCAAATTCGTTACAGCATTCATAAAAGAAATTAAATAACTTATTATAAAATAGATCACCTAGAATTTAAAGTTATTGGACGTCATGTAATTTAATTAAATGACTTTAACTTTTGTAGTAGTATATATTGAGCTGTCATCATTAATCTGAATCTTTACACTAAATGAGTGAATAAGGCGAAAGGTCAAGCAAAACTAATTAAAATTGTACGATTTCCGAATGGAAAAACGTAGAATCAATTTTAGTGTTGTATGGTCAAACATTTGATATTTCTCAATAGGTCGACAAACACGACTATATTAAATTTCCGGTAGAATCACCTGAAACATGGTCACAGGATATGTCCATTTTTATATAGCGTGTGGTCGTTGCTAAAATATTATAGACTTTTAGTTTTTACACAACATTGTATGTATTCAACTTTATGTTTCATAGTATATTGGAAACAAATGTAGTTTTTCCCATAATGTTTGGAAATGACAAATTAACATCCTAATGTTGCCCTATACACTCTTTGTGATGTGGCTTAAAGGGTAAGCCACTTAAATTTGATGTTCCAAAGAAATTGCTGAAACTTTGAAATTTAATTGATAATCTAAATATTAGTATTAAGTACTGTCGGAAATAAATATTTAAAAATTATCACTTTATTATAATTTATTAATAATAATATTTTTTTAATTTTATAATATTTTCAGTATATCAATAAATTAAGAAAATATTTATTTGCTTCATTTTCAGAAATAAGGAATTTAGCAAACATATTGATGAAAGAAGGTTAGTTATATTGTAAAAAACTAATTTAAAATTACTGATTTTACTGGTCACTAACTGAGAGTGGTTGATTTACATCGCGGTAAGTCAATCCATCTTTATCTCCGCATGGTAAATTATTCCGTAAATATCGTATTTGTCTATTAGTTGAAAAAAAAAATCTCAACCAACAAACTAAATAGTACATGAATTATGCATCACTCTCTGAAATATTCACCAGGAAAATTATATTTGATCCTTTATTTTTTAAATTGACAAATTTAAATCATAGTTATTTGAGTTCACCATTTTATGTTATATGCATATTAGAAACGGCAAAGTAACATCGTAATGCCGTCCAATGCACCCATGTGGTGTACAGGTTAATATGATGCTAATGAACTAGTTTGAATAGTCGCTACTGTTTATAGTTTTATCAATTAGTAAAGTGCATAAAGGTCTTATTATTATTTATGATATTATCATTCGCCCCTATCTTTACAACTACTTAATTTATTATAAAAAATGCATATGTAACCAGAGATAATTTACATTAACATATCCAGTTACTATTCGGTTGAAATTTGTAATACTATTTAGTGTGTATATAATGAATGCGTAATATAGATTATTTGAGAGGATAATAAAATGTGCATGGGATGACACATGTCTTTATATTTTATCTATGATTTAACTATGTGTATGCTTTCTACTTTGCTAAGTTTATTTTCATTTTGTGAATAGTTTTAATTATTGTATAGTTTTGCATTTTTAAAAAATCAATAATACAAATACAATTTATTACAAAACTTGAGAACAAAAAAATAGTTTTTAAAAATTTGTAGGTACTAAATGAAACCGTTAAAATTAGTTTTTTTCTTGTACAATTCTAATCATACAAATAATATAGTACATAAAGAGTATAGAGTTATACACTATTTTTATCTGGCCAATTCTATTGAAGTTATTATTAGATGGTATGAATATATGTTTTTAAAAACACATTCAATTTGTTATAATCTACGGTCTTCTATACTTCCATACAACGATGTATATACTCTTTGATGTGTTCTATTATTATTGCAGTTTTGTTGATTAAATTAATGTGAATATATGTGAAGTTTTTAAAAATATTTCTCTGTGTTTCTATTTGTTTTAATAAAATCTACATTTTTTTTTATCATAAAAATAAAATATTTATAATAAATTGTACTAAGTGTTTCTGATATTAAATTTAGAATCTTTATATGTTTTTAATTAAATTTTGTAAACAGAAGACACCATCTGCCATATTGTTACATCAAATAGATAAAATATATTTAAAATATATATTATAATTGATCGTGTTCTATAAACTATAATTAATAGCATGCTTATTACAACCTATGCAAAGACACGATTTTAAATTAAGTAGGTACATAATATTTGCTTAAGCAAAAATGCAGCGATAAATATTAATTACCAGTACCTTCACTTCACTCCATTCCCTTTCACTGGTACATAATATGAATATCTTACATATACTATAACTGATTATTCACTTAGGCAATTATGAATAGAATAGAAAAATATAATGTTATTCGAAGAAAATGTAAAATACAGAATATAATTGAAGAGATCATATGCACAAAGAATGCCATCAATCAGACATTGCAATGATAAAGCATCAATTAAGAAAATGACATATTGGAAAACATCTTAAACGATATAATGACCAAAATTATTTCTAAATGAACACATGTCGAAGGTCTAACGTACGAGAAAAAAAATGACGAAAAAAATGCATTAGATCTATAAATTAATTAGTATTGCAAAGTAAAAATGATTTAAACAATTTCGTATATCGCTATAGCGAAATTAATTAAATTTCAATTTATTGAACCCAGAATATTATTGAGAGTTCCGCAGTATCAAAATTTCGTTATTAGAAACTTAATATTTTCAAGATTTAGTAATAGTGTAAATTATAATCAGGTGTCATCTGTTTACAATAATATATATGCGTTTTTAAAATGGACTAATTTTCATATTTTAGAATTTAAAAAATTATATGAATACAAATTTGTTAATTATTATTCATTTACATTGGATAGAAAAACAGAAAATGTGAAATTTTCTTTGGACAGTGTGCAACTACTAATTTATATAAAATATTTACATTTTTTAAAATTTTATTTACTATTTACGTTTCATCTTTTTTGTATTGAAATTTCCAACAAAAAAAAAATAAAACAAACAAAAAACAATGCACGATCTTTTAATATAAATTTAATTTTATTTATTATTTTGCCAATTTTTTTATGGTTGCAAATTTTCCAATACAATCCCAAAAGTTTTAATATAAATGCAATAAATAGCTTTTATTAAATTGATTTTTATTATAAAATCAAGTAATTGGCAGTGTATATTGAATATAGACACTTTATACATTAGGAAAATTAATTATATTAGCAAATATAACGGTGGTTCAAACAAAATTGTTCTACAGTTTGCACTAAAATATCATATTCAAGCAGACTCGTAATGTAGTATAGAGTTCTTCAAGTAGTTAATTGTTTATTACATAAAAACATGGAGCTAAAGACTGCAAGAATGATGATAATACAGATTTTATAATAGTTTTATTGATCGTAATATAATTTGAATTATTTTAATGATCTGCTATAAACGAAATTTTTAGAAATAAATAAATTGTATACATCCACAATTACATTATATTGTTGGTAAATTAGAGTATTTCTCAATAAAATCAAATTATTCCACTTAATAAAATTGCATCTTTATGCTATTTATTGCATATTGTTAAATCACGATATTCAAATCGTACTAAAATCGAAACAAATTCTACTAAAGTGTGTGCGGCAGCCTGCCCGTTCAAAATTTATTACAATATTTTATAATCTTATATTATGTGAATTATTTACAAATATATTTAACTTATTATTGCGATTTATTATGCTATTTTACATATATTTTTTCTATATAATATTTAAATTTATTTAATAAAATTTTAATAGAATAGCTTTATATAGCTTATAAATTTGCTTTTGTTTTTCTCGTTTAATTAAAGCTTTTGTTTTAAAATCAATTTAAAAGAACTTAATTTATTTTGTGGCGACCATCATATTTGGGAAAATTTTTCTATAGAATTAAAAATTTAATAAAATAAATATCTCGTGATATGCCAATTAAATAATTGCTATTTCTTTTACATTATTATGAAAATATTAAAATTTATATATGGTAATTAATTTTTATAATCTATCAAAAGGAGCGACCATAAACATTATAATTATTGTGAAATGCTTCTGTATTAAATGTTAAGTTCAACCAATCAGAAATTTGATAATTTTTTTTTTTAAATTGAACTATACAAAATACACTTTAGACAAGGTTAATCGCTTCAAATTGTCTTGTATATGACAGATATACAAAGAACGCATTGTCAAACATCCAAGATTGAAATCTATAATAGTGGACATAATTTGGCGAAGCGTACATTACGGTATAACATAATTTCAAGATGTTCAGTCTTTTGATTTTTAAATATTTACCGCAGATCATCGATACATTTATCATCATCATCATGACCCGTATAAATATATTCGAATTGCAATCATGGTGTGTAAAATTTCAACCGAAATAGCCACAAATTTAAATTTTCCGAAAATATGGAATCAATTTATAATTATTTAGTTCTACATTCAATAGAGCTATGATCGAGCTACCTAGTTTATTGGTGAAATATTTTTGTACTTAGTCGGTAAAACATAAGAAACTTGTGTTGAGTTAACTGGATGTTGGTTCGCCAATCTACATTTATCAAAAAAAAAAAAAATTATTTAGCATCAAACAATGTTTCACCAATATTTCAAATAATAAATTACCATATGTAAGAAATTTTAAAATGACTTAAAATTAAATATTCTCATTGTTTAATTATTTTTTTTCGTAATTTCGTAATTACATAATTTATAATTGAAATTATTATCTATATGAGTAATTAGTTGTTATTAAAAATGAACAATGTACACACACGGTATAATGTCGATGCGAGGTATATGCTGATTGGTTTAAGGAGTTTATAATGAAAAAAAAAATCGTGCTTCCGTTTCTATATGGTGCATGATTTAACAGCTTTTTTACTATTATTTAAGTGTTTATTTGTTAAATATATA
>JANSTX010043417.1:0-12475 GCA_027564355.1 Penthetria funebris | reverse complement strand
GTAATTTTGGACTATTTTGCAATTCTATTTAATAAATACTTATATATTATGTTGTGATCCGTTAAACAATTCCCAGGTCCTACAATAATTGGCGATGCCAATTATATTTCTCTCGTTTTAACCATAGCTGGATGATATGGAGATTTTCTTGTAAATATTTCCATGCTATTACAGGATCTAAATGTGAGGTCAGAATAGCAGTATCATCAGCAAAAGTTGCCACTATCACTTAATTTATATTAGGCATATTTCCGTGTATAGTAAGTATAAAACCGATCCCAAGACACTACCTTGTGGTACCCCTGATTGTATTTGATATAATTTCTTCTGTTCATCTTCATGTCTTACGTAAAAGTATGTTTTCAAGATAATACTTTAGTACTTAGTAAAAGTGATATGGCAATGTATGCTTTAATTTGTACAGTAGACCCTTATGCCACACTTTATCAAATGTTTGGTTTATATTAAGGAATACCGCTGAACAATATATTTTCTCTTCTAGATCTTTACTAATTTTATTAATAATTTTATGTACCTTTTCAACTGTAGCATGTTGTTGACGGAATCCAAATTGATGTTCCGGTATTAGCTGTCGACTACATAACACCGGTTTTAATCTTTTGAGAAATAATTTATCAAAAACCTTAGAAAACACTGGAAGTAGACCGGTATGATTTTAGTTCATTTGGACCCTTTCCCGGTTTATTTATCATAATAATTTGACCAACTTTCCATTGATATAAGAAGTATGAAAGTCTAACATTAGCATTATAAAATATAGTTATAAGTCTAATGCATATTTTAGGTAGCTCAAATCCCGGTGGCTTTGTGCAATTTAACTCCTGATATATTACTGACTCGACTTTTTTTAGTATAAATCGTTTAATTGGGAAGTCCATTTGAAAGGGAGCACCCAAAAAATTTATAATATCTTCTTCTTTATTTGGGTTTTTTTAAGGAAACGGTTGAAATACCTTCTCTTCATTACTTTTATCCCATTTGCCATCTTTTATACGAATTGGTGGTATACATTGTTGAGGTTGTTTTAGTTTCTTTGTGGTCTTCCATAATGTATATAGTCAGTAGCCTCTGTTGGCGATGAGTGCTTTAAATAATTTTGAAATGACTGATCTTTGAGATTTTGCAGTAAGTTTTTTAATGTCATACTTGCATGATTAAATTTTGACTGAGCTAATGGAGCGCTTGTTGTTTCCCAAATTAGGTGTTTTTGATTTAAGCTCAAGTAATTAATACTGGTGAGTGGTCTGAAGAAAATTCAAGGGAGGATTCAGATTTTACATAATTCTTTGATATTCCTTTTGTATAGTATCTGTTGGCCAGTAAGTTGAGTAGATTATGAAGCTGCATACCCTCTATAGCTCTCTTCCCCTTGCTGTAATTAATCTTGGCCCACTGTTGATGTTTTGCATTATAATCACCCCCAGCTATGAATTTGTTTCCAAAAGTTGAGTAAAATTGCAGAAATTATTCTTTTTCAATAACGGTTTTCGTCGGACGCAAATATGGTTATAAGGGTCCACTCCAGTCTTCAAAAATTATAATAGTTGCTTGTAGATAGTCAAATTCATATTTTTCAGTCTCATGATGCCTAATGTTCTTTTTATAATAATTGTAGTTCCTCCATGAGCAGCCTCTGAAGGGTGTTTAGTTATATAAATGTTATAATTTGGTATATTTATATAACTTCTATCTGTGCAGTGAGCTTCTGATACTAACAAAATATATATATTTTAATTAATAGTAAATACTTTTATTTCTTGACTATGTTTTGTCAAGTCGTTGGTATTCCACATAGCAATTCTAAGATTTGTGATTATTATGACATTTTGGTGACGAGATTTTTTAATAAATTTAACATAGTTCCCATTTGATGCATGAGATCTTTCATCATTATTTTTAGCTCCAAAATATCATTAGATAGCTGATTTACTGGCTTTGTATGATTTTCTTCCGTATGCATGATGTTATTAATGAATTGTTCTTTGTATTGTAAGATCAGTGTTCGTAGTTTAATGTGATCGAAAAATGCGAACAAAGGTCTCTTTACCTTTGGTGTATAAAAATTAAACTGTTGTTTGATCAACATTGACTTACGGTTCTGAACGTTGGGCTGCTAGCAACCTAGTTTTTGTACTTCTGCTTCTGGTTTATTAACAAGCTTTATATGTGTGAGATTTCCGTTAATATCAATTAATAATATCGTTACCAGCATAAAAAATATAATGGTATCAAATACGTCAACAAGAAAATATAACATACAACTTTACAACTTTAAGCTTATGTTTTACATTAACTCCGGAGATTGAGGAAAAAATACAAAAAAAAGTTTCTATTCAGAAGACATAGCGTCTATGTACTGAATAGCTATCTTGTCATGATACACGTTCACAAAACATTTGAATTGAATGATAATATATGGTGGGATTTGGGACAGTCATCTATCAACCGAAATAACGATAGATTTGCTACCCACCATATATTGAAAAGCACATACCTACGAGATTAAGTTAAGGATAAATTCGGGCTAATATATGTCCCTAACGCCTTTTGGACATTTTTATTAAGGATGAGTATCAAATCAAAATTGTTGGTAGAAAAATTCACTTTACTTTGCGTGATTATGTTGGTAATGTGTGCTGCTTTTAAACCGACTTGAATTCCCTTGATTTTTGAATTCATCATTCAATTTTATACGATTATTTTTTAATTTTAAATGTTTGGAAATACCTTCTTTTTTTGTACAGAATTTATAGAAGGACTTTAATAATTTTTTCTTGTATTTATATACCTAGCAAATACTACATAATTATTTTTCTTTCATTACATGAAATACGCGTATTTTATTTCTGACTATTTGCCTTAGGTCAGTCACATTAATGATATATTCTATGTTCATATACCTTATAACTACTTGCATATTATTATTTTAGTCACGATTTAACAACTTTGAACAAATTTGAAATATATCAGTTTCGTTTCTGATTTTCTTTGATATAAAAAAAAAAAATTTGCAATATTTTAATATGTAAGTATGCAAATTATGTTATATACGAGTATGTAATGAAGTTAAATTTGAGCATGGCTTGTTGAATTTAGAATGTATTATTGGTTTTCATTGGAACAAATTTCAATAAATTACGTGTAAATTATTTTATTATTATTAATTATTGAGACATTTTTCTTTAAAATAAATTCTTTAGCGATCTGCATTGTTTTTGTCATCAATTGTGTAATTAGGTAAATAAATCAAAAGCATAATAAAGTGTGATATGCTAATTATTATAGACAACCAGTGGCCAACGAAAAGAATGTATGTATCTAATTATTATTCAGTTGCTATACTCAATGTATCACTGTTGTATATATGAACGATATCTCCTGATAAATGAATTTCGATGCAAATATCAATCATTCAGTAATTCTCACAAATATTTTGATGGTTTCATTTATCATATTGTGCAATTTTATCATCATTATTATGAGTAGTTTTATAATACTTCTCACATTTTATTATTTTCATCTCATTTAACATGCTTATTATTGACAATTTTGAATGATTTTCCTCCGGGTAAAACCTATTTTGCATTAAGTACGCAAATGAACATTTTAATAATTCTCTGATTAGTAACTATTTTTCGAACAAAAGTTTCCTAAATTATTCTGCACTCCAATTGACAGTATTTAACTTTACCAGTTGGACAAATTCCAATTTTACCGCCAATGTTGGTAAATTTGTTTTTAATTTGTTCAAAATTGAACCTGGATTTTTTATGTAAACAAGTTGATCAATATGAGTAAAATTTTACTACTTCAGGTACCTTCTACTCAACTTTTTTACTTCTTAGACAAATTAAATTGTACAGTGGGTGCACATCATGTTTAAGAACGTCTGTAAAATTTCAACCTCATGAGCGTACTCCTTATGGTACCTGACATATACTGTTATTATTACTTAATGTAGTTATATGCAATTATTATTATTAATTATAGTAGTTATATGCAAAAAAAAATTGTGTCAATATTTGCTCATCATTAAATTACTTATTCTGCTTCAATGACAGTAGGCCACTCCATTTGTCTCCACTTTTTCAGGTCCTTTCATATAAATGCTTTTCTTATGTGTATGGGAAAGATATGTTATAATGGTTACTAGCTTCAAGTCTTCCAAATCTAATTCCTAATAACTGGATAATGATTATTGATCCTATATTTTCCAGTTGACAAATTTCAATTATAGTTATTTGAGTTTACATTTGATGTTCATACATATTTGAAACGGCAAATTAACATCGTAATGCTATTTGATGAAATGAAATTTAATTAAATGAAATGCTATTTAATGATTTACGTGGAAACTATCTGCGCCAAGCATGATATTAAAGATCTAGCCGTCTCCTCACTCAGCGGAACAGATAGATTTGTTACGATATTTGCACTTTAAGGTTCCTTGAAGGCCGTTAACGTTACGTAAAACTTCATTGTTAGTTTTATTTATTATATGAAAATAACAAATACGCACACTGAAGTAACAAATTTTAAACTATCTAAAATTTAAAACGTCAATGTTATTTATATATATCCAGATTAATATTCCAGAATATGCATGAATGTTACATTTTAGAATGTACTCGATATCCAATCTGGTATTGCGTAACAAAACGTGTTTCATAATTGCTTACTATACTGAGTTACCAAAAACTAAAATAGAATTAAGTTACTATTTAACCAATTTCATTTCGTTGCTCAGAATTAGGAATCAAAATGGGTAAATATACTGGTAAAAAATGTCGTCTATTAACTATGATGTGGTTGACAGGATTATTTTTCTTTGTGGAAATAATCGTTGGATATGTTACAAATTCAATGGCGCTTGTTGCTGATAGTTTTCATATGCTTGGAGATATAGCAGCATTAGTTATATCATTTTTATCAGTTAAAGTAATGTATATTTATACAAATTAAAAATTGAAATTACATAATTTGTTTTTATTTATAAAGATGTCACCAAAAAAATGGTCTAAAAATACATTTGGATGGGCTAGAGCAGAAGTACTAGGTGCATTAGTTAATGCAGTGTTTTTAGTTGCATTGTGTTTTAGTATTACAATTGAAGCGTGTAAAAGGTACTTACAGTAATATAGTTAATATTTTTATTCATTTAGTTACCTATTTTCGATAAATTTGCTATAAATTGTTTAACATTTTACTGGCACCTAACAAACATTTTTTCAGAACACATTGTGTATTGGTACTATTGTATGCTACGAAACGACAGATGACAACTAGCATCGTTTCGTAAATTAGGTATTGGGAAAACCAGGTCGTCCAAAAACAGCGTGACGAAGAACCTTCGTCAAGGAACCTAGTGCTAGTTAAAGAAGATGAAGTGAAGTGGGGGTGCTGGCGGTTTTTCGTAGACGCCCTATGCTCCCGCATAATAACGGCCTATATGATGATGTACAACACATTACGTTTGAGTTATTTTGTTTATATCTGCTTTGCTTGAGTCGGGAGAAAACGAACACCGATTAAATATGAAAAAAATAATAAATATCATTCCATAATTGATTATTAAGACTTTAATACTTTCAAGGGTATTCGAATTAATTACAATAACAAAGGTAATAATAATAATAGTATAATCTATACTAGAAATTACCCAACCATGTAAACGAATTATATTAGACATTATCATTGGTATATCATAGCTTAGTTAGATAGGTTATTAACTTTGCGTGTCAGGATAACCCAGAAACTGAGGACAATAATAATTTTATCATTTAAGAATAAATAAGTAAATTAGCTTTGTTCGCCTAACTTGATATTAATAACCTTATTTAACCTCTATAAATTCATATTAACGTAAATGAATTTAAATCCACTAATAACTTAATTGTTGAAGAGATAGATGTTCATTCATTAGGTCAACAATTACGACACTACTGGATTTGATGAATATATACTACATAGAAACTCATTACGTTATCGGCCATTCCTTTCATATTATCGTTTTATATTATTATATTATCTGATATTTTTATTATTTTCAGATTTATAGAGGAGGAACAGATACATGAACCTGAGCTACTAGTAGTTGTAGGTTGTGTTGGTCTGCTAGTCAATATTATTGGTTTAGTTTTGCTATATGGTAAGTAAAACTAACTTAGTGACAATAAATTATTATAAATTAATATATGATATTAAGGCCAGACAATAGGCTAAAACCGACGACAGAAAGATACTGTAAGTAATCTATGTCATCATGTTATCATTGGACTCTGGATTCGAATTGTCACTGCTGTCACACAATAACCCCAGAGACCCTTCATTGCCGTTGCTTGTTCCTTTCGCGTAACCCCCATATTGATGATTTGATGGCCGTTCCACTATCCATAAACTGTGGACGCGTCCAGTTTATAAGGGATAGCTTCGTTTCCATGAATTTGGCATCGCACCTCTGTTTAAGATCTTAGTTAATAACAATTGCTAAACATTTATACCCAAAATCACCCAGACATTCCCAAAGAACTGCCTTATTTCGTTTCATTCTTTTCACAGCATTTTCGACTTCGAGTGGAGTAAGTGCATTGACTGGCCTCAAAATAGGATTTGATTCAGAAATCTGCTGATAAGGATATTCTTCATTCAATAGCTGACTGAAGTATTGCGTCCACCTATTGTTTATTTCTCTAATCAGCAATCAAAAGCTTTTTGCAGATCCATAGTTACCAGTGATATTTTATTCTATTCATCTATTTTTTTTTTACATTCTAAAACTAACAAGTTTAGAGTTTTCACATGAATGTTAATTTCTAAAACGATTGATTTTTGACTGATTTGACTTGATTTATCATTACCATGAATGTATTTTTCTAACTGAAGTTTGACAATCTTTGGAATGAATTTAATTGTAGTTTTTAGTGATAGTGTTTGGTATTCGAGTTATAATTGATTGTTTAAAACATTTCGGAAATATCCCCTTTTGAAATGATTGATTAATTAATTTAGCTTATTTTTAAATTAATAATTTCTTGCTTCGTTTAGTTAAGTTATTTCGATATGTTTTCTTTTATTATAATTAAATTTAATAAAATTGGATTTTTTTGTATTTTGAAAACTGTCTGTCAGCATCAATTTATAATTAGAATCAACTTATATAAATAAATAAAAACTAATATCAACGGCGTTTTCGGCTGAATTCCGATAGGTATGTGAATTTCGTAACACAGTTGCATGTTGTTGTTTCCCATGTCAATTATTATCGAAATCAATATTATGAAAACTGCACCTATAGAACCTATTATTATTTGAACTAAATTATCACTTATTATGCTAATTAGATGTTCTTTGATTGTAGTATTTTTAAGCATATCAATATTAAAGTCGCCAACTATTAACGTATCACAATCTCCTATTCAACCATTTTCACAGAAATCATCAAAATATTTTATTACTCATAAAAAAAACTTATATATTTTATGGAATATTTTAATCAATTAAGAAAAATATCTAATTATTTAAAAAATATTCCGAACTGAATTCGTATTTTAATTTAATTCGATTGGGTGTTGCGGTGTGGAAATGGTCCCATGGTTGCGAAAATAAATTTCTTTCATAAATTGGTGGCAACTTTTAAATTTATATCTACGTAATATATACGTTGTTTAAAGTGCTGTTCATATAAATATAATATATTCTTTTACATTAAAATTTAAAATGAATGTATTTAATTATTGTTTTCGTTCATTTATGTAATAAAAAAAAAATAAACAAAATATGTTGAAATTTTGCAACAATGAACAAAAATCTCGCATATTGAGTTTTCATACTTTACAACATTGCATCGAAAATGTCCTATATTTCAAATTTTCATGTCAATCTATACAAGAAAAAACAAAATAATCTAGAAAACTTAAATTTATAATCAATAAAGAAGATAAACATGATTGAAGTTGCCGTTTATATTTTGGTTTCATACAAAAATATCCTTTTACTTCGTGAATATTTTTGGCGGAATTTAAACATTTAACATGAAGATTATTTTTTAATGTATTTTTCTACTATAATTATTATAAATATTTTACAGTTATAATCTAGTGGGAAAAATTACTTTTTTAACTGTTATTTATGTGTTCTAATTATAAAAATGACAAATTTTTTTGAATATTAGCAATCTGTAAATTATACACAATAGACATGAAGACTTACTTTTTATCCATTAAATATTGTTATTAGTTCGCACCATACAAAATAATCAATATTTATGATAATTATTTTTAAATATTTTATAGATTTTGTTGGATATATTATTTATAATATTATAACCGGGTATATTTATTTCATTATCATTAATCAAATTTGTTAAATGAGTTTCTGTTACATAATACAATTATATCAACATTATTACCGGTACAAGTTACAAGAATTTCACTAAAGTTATTTATCTGTCCTTAAATACTTAAATACTTTAAATGATGTAATTGCTAATATTGAATAAATCTTTTTTCTGCATTAAGATGCCGTTGGTATACTGTGCAAGTTCTATCCCACACATCATGATTTAACATCTAATTTATCATTATGTTTTATATTTGTACTTCTACAATTTATCCAACATTTAATTCTCTTTTTGCATTCATGATCTGTTGTTTAATCTTTGATACACTTTACATTAATGTGATTATATCCGAGACATTTGTAACTTCTTTTCACGTTTACGTTTTCAAATATTCTGCAAATATTCCACGCGATCTTTATGTGTCCTAAAGTTAACTACTGTCATCGAGACTTTCTTCTGTGAATCGTAATTTGTATTTGATCAAAATATTGTTAGTTTTCATCTAATGTACTGATGGCCGAAAACTTATGTCACATAATGATATTTGTCACTAACTTGCTAAATCTTAACCGTATAATAGTATTACTTATTAGCAATTTAATTAAAAAATATGTAATTTCATATGTAAAATTTGTGTCGAGTGCCACATCCCTACTTATCATTCCGAACATTTGCCGTACTCTTTGTCTGCGTCTTTGAAACGCCAACTTATAAATTCTATTTCACAAATACCTACAGTTTTACCCTCATAGCTGACCTTGATTGTGTTAACAGGTAAATGTTATGTCGACAAGGTATTCAAATTAATTGGTTTGATCCGAACTTTTATCATGTTATTCATTGGTCACCTTTGTCAAAACCTAATCTATAATAAAAATAGTGACAAATGTACATCAAGCTATGACCAATGAACGTTTAACTGTTCTGAAGCACTTTTCGGTTGGTATCTTTCATGTTATTTGAAATAAATCTGCAGCACATTGTGACCGGTCTGCAATATTTTCACAATGTTTTTACCTACTCTTTATCCAATTGGCTGTACTTAGTTCGTAGATTCTATA
This sequence comes from Penthetria funebris, assembly GCA_027564355.1. NCBI lineage: Eukaryota > Metazoa > Arthropoda > Insecta > Diptera > Pleciidae > Penthetria > Penthetria funebris. Next base: position 3,055 of record JANSTX010043417.1, on the reverse strand, counting down.
CATCTTTTACGTTATGGTTGTTGGTTTTGTTATGTTTCTGCCCAGCAAAATTAAATTTCATGTTTCCTATCATAATTAATAGAACTTGGAACATCGTTACCAGTTTGCATTGGCAAATGTGTTCAATGTCATGTCGAAGATTATCATGCAACAAGTGAGGTGGATATTGAGCTGCAAACAACTGCTTTACTTAATCGTACTGCTGTCGAGCAGCATCAATATTTTTCGCAGTTTTAATTTTTCTTTGTATATTCGAATAGTTTAATACATATATGTATATTAACTAAATAGTGATCACTATAAACATATGCACCGATACAGCTGCGTACTGCCAACATTGCGTTTCTCCACTTATGCTAATTGCTACATTTTCTATTTGGTTGGTTTTGCGACCATTTGGTGATAAAGCAAGGTGTTGTGTGAAATTGTTTGTACTTGAGTATTGTTCCACCAATCTAAAAATGATTGTTTCACATAATTACGTAGAAATCACCATTCTGGTTCATTTAACAATTATTTGTTCACGGCTACCATACATTAGCAATAGCAATATATGGTATTTTAATTCTTTCAAAGCATTGCGATAATTACGCGAGTTACAGGTCCACACCTGCAGCAAAAAAAGTAACTCAACTCTAATTGTGAAATGAAATGTTTTTGGCCAATAAATTTTTTTTTTAAATTTCACTATGTATGTAATACAACATAAGTGTATATGTACTGTTTTATGATATAAATTTAAATATTAATTGGATTTCTACGGTAATTTCTTTATGTTAATTAACTAAATATATTTTTACAGAGCATGGTGGACATCATGGACACTCCCATGGACTTACTAGAACACATAATACGTTATCCCAGTTAACAAATATTGACAATACTGAAAATAACACTTTCATATATCAAAATCAGGTATAATTTATTCTAATATATAATTACAATTTTAAATGCATACAATTTAAATTTGGATTGTTTTGTTTTTAGGATCCTCCTCCTGTTATTAAGAAACATCATGGTCATAGTCACGACTCATCTCAAATGAATATGAGAGGTGCATTTTTGCATGTTTTAAGTGATGCTTTGGGAAGCGTTGTCGTTGTTATTAGCGCTTTGGTTAGTTTATTCTAACAAAATAATTTATTTAAGTTTTGAACTATCTGTATAATTTTAGATCGTATGGTTCTCCGATTGGAAATATAAATATTATATGGATCCGGCACTGTCCATTGTTTTAGTAGCTTTAATATTGCACTCAGTGTGGCCATTATTACGTGAATCGGCATTAATATTATTACAAACTGTGCCTACACATATTCAGGTTGATGCAATACAAAGTAGGCTTCTTGAAAAAGTTGATGGTGTTTTAGCTGTTCATGAATTCCATGTATGGCAATTAGCTGGCGATAGAATAATAGCTTCAGCACATATCAGGTATTCATATTATTTAATCAACTTTTTCTGTAATATATTTTATTTTACTATAATAATAGAAATATTATCTTAACCACAATAAATCCACAAGTCGAGGTTAATTGTATACACTTAATAGATTACTAGATGTTGTGATTGTCGACTTATTAATATACTAACAATTAAACCTCGTGTATACTATAGAGTTTTTTGTGTAGAGCTAGAGAAAACTCTCCCATAGAGAAGTGTAAACACCCAGTATAGCTCTACGTAAGCGCTCTTCTCATACTCTACGTGAATGTTGTCTCGACTAAGAAACTCTATAGTGTACACGCTATTTTCTTGTGGATGGCAGAGTTATACACCTTCTCTACGCTCCTACTAAACAAGTTTGATAAGGTTTTTCTCTACAGTAGTAGTAGACGTATGTTTTTGTTTTTTTTTTCATGTGTATATTAATAACATAAAAATAAAATTAATTTAATTAAATAAAATCTGGATTTTATCGGGAAAAATGCCATCATCTTGTTCCATTTCATTATTTCTATATATGCTCCACAAATAGGATTCGATGAATTCACAAAGATAGAATTTTGGGAGCGTCTGGAATCGGTTTTACTAGCTCTACCATTAACTGAAACCAGTCTGATTATGGGTGCTCTAAATGGACATTTTAGCAAAACAAATATTGATATTAATCTTTGTCATGGTGGCAGGGTGATGATATTTTGCAATTGGCAATATCATATAATTTGGCCATAGTCAACACTTACTTTGCCAAAAAAGAGGAATACCTGACAACGTACAAGAGTGGAGTAACTCATCCCAAATTGATTTCATACTATGTGATAGATTCAATTTGAAATATTTTAAAGACTGCAAAGTGGTAACTGGTGTGCTTCTTACTTCACAGTACAGATTGCTAGTAGCAAAATCGTCCTAAAAGATACATTAAAAACAAACGGCGTAACGACATTGAAAAATCAAAGTGGTTTAAGTTACATGTAGAAAATGATCGTCTTATAATAACGCTTTCTATATACTTAAGTCGCAATGTTCAAGATGATCGCGAGCAGGAGGTTATGAGGAGTGACTTCGAAATGCTTTAAAAAGTGAAGTCAAAACAATATCTTGGTATGTCAAAGGGTTCGCTGCGTATTTGAAAGGAGTTTCAGAAAAATATCACGAGAAAGAAAACATCAAGCAATACATCAGTAGATTTCAGAATTGGAAGTCGAAAATGTTGTGAAATGGATGAAGCGATATAAGACAGTTGGTCCAGATCACAACCCATCTGATCTTTGGAAATATCTGAAATTTGGTATTGGAGGACTATGTATCAGTCATACTAAAACAGAGTCAGGGCTCCCACATCGTCACTATTTTCTTTATTTTCACTATTTTCAAAAATAATCACTATTATTCATTTATTTATAAATAATAAACTTTTTTCACTAGAGTGAAAAGTAGATGAAGAATATGATAGTTTATTAAATGAAATTGCATTTCAATCTGTGTGCATATCAGAGAATTTTATCAATTTCAACAAGCTCTTCGAATGCAGTAGGTGTTCTGAATTTGAATTATTTTTCAAATATAGATTTAGCTGCAAAAGCAGAAATCCTTATTTTATTAAAAAAAA
>JANSTX010043406.1:0-12477 GCA_027564355.1 Penthetria funebris | reverse complement strand
AAAATTCGCTACGGTTAAAGAAAATTTTTAAGGAAAATGGGCGCCAAATTTCGTAGATCTCCTAAACCGGAAGTCCCTGTGGTCTGAAAATTTGAATGTATGGGAAGCTTCAAAAGTTATGCAGGTCACCCATACAAACTTTTTCTCTATCTAGTCAAATATAGAAGTTGAATTTTCCGACATTTTCCACAATTTTCCAAAAAAAATTCTTTTAATTTGTGCAGAAAAATTTACTGATCACAAATTTCCAAAATTTTCCATGAAAATCGAAAAAAACATGTCGATTTCATACATCACAATTTTGTTTTCTATTTTCCTAAAATCGAAGTTTACACTTTTTTTATGTTTGTAATTTTAAACAATTACCATATAAACAAATGAGAAAATATTAAATTAAGGAAACAATTAAAAATTGCATATTTGATGCATTTTAAGTGCATCGACAAAATCCTTTAATTAAACATGACAATGCACTGTACAGGAAATTCGTTTATGTCCATAAATTGTGTGTGTTGAATTTCCTGTCATCATGTAAATTATTTGTTTTTGTGATCAATTTCTTTCTTTAAATTGCGGAAATAGAGTTATGCCATTACTAGTGGCCTGACTGGAATGATTTGCAGAACTTCTATGGTGGTATTAGATGGTTGTACTGTTGAAATAAGTTTCTTTGTGTTTTTCTTTGGAAAAAAAACAATTATATTCCAAAACTCTGTTCAATCAGTCAAGAGAGATTCAAAATCTTGGTTCGATAAAAACTGCTTTGATGGCGAGTAAGAAATAATATTCGTTGTACAGAAATAACACTGCCCTAAGGGAAACATATGTTCGAGCTAGTGACACATGTGATAAAGTTATTGGGCATGCAAATACTGGGTGTTTGAAAGGGCAACGAACGTTTTTGATCATTTGTTGTAGTCATACTAGTTGATTCCAATGACCCTATTACATGATCTATATAAAAGGCAAATTTATTGACTGCCATGTTTGCAAATAACTCAATACTGGACAATTCAAATGCGATGCCGCCATCAGTATCCAGTGTTAAATTCAACATGACGCCGTTTTCTATTCGATCAAGAGTAATAAAATAAAAAAAAAAAAAAAAAACAGGATTCTAAGAATCTAAACATTTACAAGTCACCTGTTCCTGATGGTATTCTGGCCATAGTTCTGCGAAAATGTTAGGCATCATTGATCGAAATTTGCTGTCGTGAATATTCGGATTTCAATTGTCTATCGGAACGCATAGTAATTCTAAATTGCTTTAAAATGATCACATCTTGAAGGTGGCACTAAAAATGCTGCAATGAGACGTGGTTTCTTGTGTCATTCTAAGAAACATTTCAGTCCAGATAATTTGCTATTATATATTTTAAAATATAAATATACGGTCTCTAATCGAGAACGATTCACATAGTTGAACTGGTGCTCCTACGAACTATACCGTTAGTTTCCTCGACCGAATTCACAGATGGGCTTTCCAACGTATAGGTGAAGATCGTGTCACCGAGGTGTTTTCTTTCGTACACGCGTTGTTTTGATTTTACATTTGGTCGCGGCAATTGAATTTCGGGACACTTTCATATCGCGTACGTTTCGTTTGTGAAACCTTCTTTCCGAAAATATGTTTTCTAAACTTGTAATTGTTTACAGATTTCTGCACGCATTTCAATACTCAGCCTCTTTCCATATGAACCGTGCTCGAAAAGTTATTTTGTGTTTGTGTTAATGGACAGTAAACATAAAACAGCACGTTAAAATAAAAAAAAAAAAAAAAAAACTATCTTAAATATAGTAATTTTAATATATTTAGTGTTATTTATGGACTTCTAATCTTATGATAGCATTAATTTTTAATATTTTACATAAACATTTTTTTTGTAAATCTCTTCACATGATATTGTCCTTTAGACGCACAAAATTCCAATTTTTTTTTTGGATTTTCGTAAAACTCCTACACTTAACACTGACCTAAAAACTGAACCACAAGGTAAATATTAATTATGACCTGTATCTAATGCAAATTTTAATATCCATGATTTTTATATGTATTTTTGAGACTAATTAACATAGAATTAACGTATTAAATCAATTTTGCTTTTTTTTTTTTTATATATATTTTAGTTATTTAGTTGTCATCTTCATTCAAGTAACTATAAATTTAAATTTTTATTAATTATATTATAAGTTAACCTTTAAAAAATTCAATAATTTCCTAGTTTACATATAACTCTTTTTTTTTTTTTGTTTTTTTATCAATAAACAAAAACAACCAAAATATAGACATTGCAATAATAAATCGAAAAAGACGAGACTCTCTGGTTGAACTTCTTTTACATGGTAAATAATAATTTAATAGGAAAAAAAATATCATTGCCATACATTCCAATATTGATACGCGATACCCGTTTGAATCATAATTCTTAACCTTCGCTAAAACTCAATATCAAAATAATTTGAATCTAACAAAAAAAAAAATTAAAAAACAGAAAAAATAAAAAACCAGCGTAGTAATCATAGAATTGTGGTATTTGGTAACAAATAATAGCATCGAACGTCACTTTTTGCAAATACTAATTTTAGATTTAAAATTTCGGTATTAAAAATTTAGTCAAATTTTTTAAAATTAAACTACTTAACCTTGGTTTGCACCAATTTTTTTTTCCTCCAAATATAAACCTTGAAATGCCACTTTTGTGTTACATTCATTATATTTAATTTAATTTTTTTTTTTTTTTTTTTTAAATTAATGGCAATAACATTTATATAATATGTAGAATTTATTGTACATTATAAATAATATTATTTAAAAATAGTTAATATGTTTTTAAAAAATTAATATAATTGAATAATGAACGAGATATATGTTTTATAAAATAAATTTTAAAATATTGAAAATCATCTTTTAAATATAGTGGTCAAAGAATATAAACTTATTTTAATTTTGTCATCATAACCTAAATATAAAATTTCTGATAGGCAAAATTTGGCCGTAATTATTGTTGCGGTCGAAGGAGATAATAAACTTATTAATTTTTTAACCGCATTTATATCTAAATTAATTTATGTGAATAACCTTGTACGAGTATATATTATTTGTTGTGCCTAACTGACGACAGTTCTTTTTTTGATAATATTTTTGGTTAAAATTGTAAATGCTGTTCACGATCATTCTTTTCTTCTTGTTTTTAATTTTTTTGTTTTTATAATAATAATACCTGTAATAATTTTCGAATTTTTAAATTGAAAAATTTGTTTTTGTTTTCTTTAAATAAATGTCAATGAACATTTAATTTATACCATATGGTATTTATAATTAAATTTAGTAGTAAAGTCTAATATCATATAACTATTCAAAACATTAAATCCTGGTTCGTTGATTGTTCTGCTTTTTATCACTGTCCTTATATGATCAAACGCAATTGAATGGTACTATTTACAAGTATGTTTTACGTTAAATGTATGTTTTCAAAAAAAAAATTAAAAATTTTTTCTTTTTTAAAAACAATGGTTTTCTTTAAAATCCAATTGCAGTAAAAAGTAGGAAATAAATATTTTTTCAGTGATTACCAGAGCTGATCAGAGTAATTCTCAACACTTGTAAAAACAAAACCGTTGACCGTATTGTAGTTGTCAAATCCTTTCATTTGATACCCATTTCAAGGGGGGAATGTGAAGAAAATGGTAAGTTGCCAACTTGGGACGTCCACCATATTGAATTTGGAAACATATTAGACGTACTAAAGCCAATTTTGCAGTTCGATTATGAATAAATACAAGTGGCGATAAATTTCAATCACGATAACGAACATAATAAAATACATCCTTTGGAAAGTTTTACTTCATCTATACACCTTTTTTTTTCCACCCATTTAATTTGTATCTAAATAATCTAGTATTATTTAATTAAAATAACATGTCAGTCTGTTGAATATATATGGGCCACAACACTAAATAAATGTCGGGTGACTAGTTTAGTAGTCTGTTAGTTAGAAACTTATTTAACTTAGTGACTTAGAGATGAGAAACAAACGATCCCAAATCGCTTCTTAATTTACAATTGTATCATAGAACAAATGCCAATATTTAAGAAAGAAAACTAATGCTATTCACAAAATTATCAGGACAATTAGGACAACTGGTGGAACAATCAACCGAATATACTAATCAAATTTGCATATGTATTTTGTGCATGAATGAAATAATATAGAGTACAGAGTATCATTTAAGATTGCCAACAAGTAAATTTAGTATTTGGGGAATTTACTACAGATATCGAATAGAATAATAGACACAGTACTAAAGTTTTAAGGGCACCTTTGCAATCAAAAGAGCGAAGAAGAAGAATACCGACGCATTTTCGAATATGATTTTATTTTATAGCTCACATACAAAGTATATCATATCAAGCAGAGTTGCAAACATTGTCTCTAGCAAAAATAATATGCAACTAATGATACTAAAATAAATCCTATTTCCTGGAATTTTCAGGAACTCAAAACTTTTAAACCAGCAAAAAATCCATAAGTTTCTGTTTCTAGTCTAGAAAGTTTTGATTTCCTTGCATTGATATAATTGAAAATAATCTCGAAATATGAAAATCAACAAATCAATTCGACAAATTGCCGACAAACAACATCTTGATGTTGATCAACGTATATTTACTTCTTAGCGGTATCACCGGAAATACAATCACAGTAAATATCAATGATTTACCATCTCTGTCCGTTATGGTGCTAAAGTCAAAGATAGATGAGAACCCACAAGAGAACACTTCTCTAAAGCTAATGTATCTATTTTATGTGGAATATAAGGCGTGAGAATAATGACATAATACTTTATATATAAAGATGATGAACACTATAAATTAATTTTTATTCGCTTTAAAATTAAAGCATTGAAACTTTATTATAATATTCAACTGATAAGTGATAATACGTATATATATATATATATTATTTATTATCATTATATGTTGCGACATACTCGTATATATACGAATAAATTAATAATATTACTTTAGATACTGAAATTAAAAAAAAAAATATATTACTTATAAATAATAAAAACTCTTCTGATAGTGATCTATGTAATTCGTATTTATATTAAATTCATATCGTTAGCTTAATTAATTTATGAAGGACATTTCTAGCTGATATGATTGTCAAAACAACTAAAATCAATGCCAATCGATAAGATGTGACACTAATACATTTGTCTGTATAGTAGAATCAATATATTTAAAATGAATTACACTAATCATCTGGTGTATACATAAAATAGCTAATAACATAATCGTACACAATATTATGCTATTCAGTATAATATACCCAAACGTAATTTCTGAATTAAATATAAAATTCTGAAAACTGTACATATGCCTGATTTTACAAACATCAATAATCATAATTTGTATAGAATTGAGTGACACCGTGATTTATCTGTTATATCAGTCAATAAAATGCATTTCATAGATCCCTCCTACCAAGAATGGTAGGTTTTGTTATATGCAATACATTTTGTAATGCTTGTAACTTTACCTATATGCCATTTCAAGTTCACGTGAATTGAAATTATATTTTTGTCTACTTAGTACCTATCGAAATGATGATTTTCATTAACAAATCAATGATAAATAATTTTATTAAAAATATTTTATGATTTTGTGATAATTCAATGTTGATATGAGAAATGAAATATAAACTAATGTGTAGTATAATACAAGTACAAATAAATTATCGACTACAGGTGTGTGTCATCTATGAAAATAACAAATTATAAAATCAAGGTTAATAAATCTTAAACTTATAGTTTTCAATTTTATTTGTAGTGTATATGTACAGATAGTGCTGATATTGGGACCCATATTCACCCATACGCACGTATAGATTCTTAAAATTTGAAAAGGCAAATCGAATGATCAAATCAAAGCTGATGTAATTTACATCGGCGATCTTGTAACGCAAAAAGAAAAAAAAAAACAATCACTAACGATTATTATGTGACATTACTGGACACCGATTAGGTGATGAAATAAAAAAAAAAAAAAAACGACCTCATTTGGAAGAAAATAGTGTTTTTCCATCATGACACCACCTCATTCATCAGATGAATTACGTTACGAATTGCTTTCGTGCATTCACCGTATTTTTCAGATTTAGCACCTTGTGATTTCTGTTTACTTCCAAACATGAACAAATGGCTCAGAGGAAAGTGATTTTGGTCGAATGATGAAAAAGAAAGATTGACAAATTGTATTACAAGAGAGGTTTGTTGAACTCAGTGCATGAACATTAATATTGCATGCGACGTTGCTACTATAAGAGTAACCACTATCGGGACTATAGAACGAATATATACAAAAAAAAATTAATTTTACTTCCTATTTTTTTCCAACGAGTTTGTTGACTGTGCTGGCACTTAACTGGTGTTCAATAACCTTGTGAATTGTGAATAGCGACATAATGTCTAATTGTGGCGTTTACTTCACAGACATGTTGACATCATTAATGGTTTGAATTTTGATTTTGTGCGGTACGCGATAACTTGAGTACATTTCCAATATATCAAAATGATATTTTTTGTACCAGCATAATTCCTATATAACTTATTTGTACCAGTGATTAAGTGGAAGCAAATGAATTAAATTAGAATAAATCTGTCCATAAAATATCAGACATTTTTAGGATTCAAAATTAATTATTATATTCAATTATATCGGTCTAATGTGATGTTCAAAATTTCTTTCTTTCCATAACAGATTTAGCTTCAATTTGGTGAATTGCAATGTCTGTCATTTTGATATTGTAAAATTAACTTTGTTGTCTTATTTGTGCATTACTATCTGTAATTTATGAAAGATTGGCAATTGCACATATATGATGTACAGAAATGAACGCGTATAGCCCTTTCTCTAACCAAGACCACCATTTATCTTATACGCGTACCTGACATAATTCAAAGGTATACTTTCAAATATGCACAAAAACAACGTAAGAGTATTTGATCATAAGTACATCGCATTTAAAACGAAATATAATCGAAGGAAAAAATATACATATTTCACTATTCTATAGCCTTACTCCATCATCAAACAATCGTGATAGCCCATTGTAGACAAAATTAAAGATATCTCATTCAAGTTTTCACCAACTAATATGCCTTCCTTCTATTTCTTACTATGATTTCATGCATTTTTAATCGAATCAAGATTATGAGTCCCTCTTGAATTCGGGTTGTACAGTTTGTTTAATGTTTTTTTCCATTCCAGTCCAATCAAACATTAAAATATATATATAGTTTTCGTTACAAATTAGTCCAGCATATTTCTTTAACGAACTTTTGTCTAATAAATGTTATTAATTTATGGGTTTTAATAATATTTATTAATATTATTTTACTTCTTCGTAGAAAGCATTCCATTTCAATCCTATACACATGACTGCATAATTGTGTATATCTCATATAAAATACTGTAGGTATATATATTTTGTTTCTTATTTTCTAAGTTTATATATTATTATAACTTGTTCGTAATCGTGCAATAGAAGTGACTATGAACTTTGCATAGACCTCAAAGAACATTCATGTTTTTATATTATTATTTATAAAATTTTAATATAACAGTTGTAATAATTTGAAACAAAAAGCAAAGAAAAATATTATACCTATTACGCGAAAAAGAAAGTGCAACATAATAATTTATCTCCATAACGAATGTACAATATATAAAAATAAAAAGATAGTTATCATGAAATTTTGGTGGTGAATGTTGTGGCCGACTAACATTCAACATACGTTGCCGCGATACCACCAATTGTACGACTCACCGTATATGTCTATTATATTTATGTGATTGTAGGCAAAAGTATAGGACTTAATGTCATGTTCGTTCTGGAATTTGGTAAATAAACATCTCACCAACAAATTATATAGCTTTGACTGCAAACACTGTACTCAATCATTCAAATCTTTAGCAGCACTATAAAATGCATTATATCAACAAAAGAAATAGAATTATTATGCCAAAAAAGTGTGACTTTCTAGGGGCCTGATCTGTTATATGTTTTTTTTTTTGTCAATTATGCTTGTATTCAAATATGTTTTATATTATTTTATAATATTTCATTAGCATAAAGTTTGGTAAAATTGCATTTACAAATACATTCATTGGAAATGCTTCTTGCATTGATGAAAAGTGAAATTATTTTTATTTTACTTTTATTTTTACATGTTGTCTTGGAGTGTATCTAACGTGTATTTCTTGATATTAGTTTTATATTACACGAACCACGTATAATGCTATATGTTGTTTTAAAGAAAGAGTTCAACATAATTGCATTATTCAATGCTGCACATTTATAAATACATACATAATATACCTTACAAATGAAAGAAAAATTACATTTATAATTACATACTGCAGTTGCATATCAAATTAATAGTTGCAAATCTAATGGAAAAAAAGTTTCTATACGTTTATTATAAGACATTCTTTTATGATCAAATTTGTGACAGAGCAAATATTAATTGAAATTCACAAATTTTACAATTACATTACTAAAAACAAGTGTGTTTTGAAATAAGCAATTTTCAGTGCATCGTGTGCTGAGAGATCATATTAAGTAACTGTGTCATCACTTGACTCATCTGAGTTCACATAGGACACAGTTCAACGTATACTACTTCATTATGTTATTTGTGTGCACAGAATATCTTGACAGATTATCTTGATAAATAATAAACTGGGAAGTACCCAAGTGTTTGGTGATGATTTAATTTAATTTTTTCCATTTGTTAATTATATTAATCAAATTAATAATTCATCTGATGCAATTATTAAATGTAATTTCAATTTATGAAACAATATGATATTCGTCGGTTTCTAAGTCTAGCTTTTTTTTTGTTTATGTCTCCGTTCTCAAATATTGGAAGTCTTGTGCCACGATGCAAGATACTGGACTGCGTGCCATGTTATGGATAGACCATGATGATCATGTTTTTTCAGTTTAAATTTACGTGTATTATCTTCATAACATAACACTATTAAAATTGTCGAAATGAATGCCTTAATATTAACGGTGTTTGTCATATTACGAGTATAATCTTGTTCGAATTGTAATTCTTAAAGTGTTCAAGTGTGTTCTGTGAAATCAAACTGATGAATTGATGAAAAATCAAAATATACGAATAAACCGAGTCTCAATCACATTCATAAAACACTGTGTTTACTTTATCATTAAAAATAAATTATAGTCTATACTAATATTAACCAATAATTTAATTAAATTGAACTTACTTAAATGAATGATACTCTAACACTGTGTTTGAAATAGAGTTGCAGTAGATCTGATTAATCGTCTACGATTCAAATAATGTAAATGTTCAAATGCTTTTTATAGATGGTCGCGGTTTTGCTATAATCTGTTCCAACTATACTTGCACTTGCCTGGTTGTTACCTAACAATATAATAAAATTTTCAATTTATAAAAAAAACTAACTTATATAGGATATTATAACAATAAATTTTAAAGATCACAGTGTAAGTAGAAATACTAGGTTCCAAATATCCCTCTTCAGTTATCTTATATATTATTATCTATACAATACCAAGTAAATTGGCATCAACCTGTACACATCACATATGGTCAGCATTGGGTCAGCATTGGGCAGCACGTTATTAAAGTATCAATTTTAAATGTACATGTGTAAATTAAAATATTAAATGTTAATCAAAAAAAAAAAAAAAAAAACTTGGGAGTTTTCTTGATGAAAAATATAGAATTAAATACACCGTAGGAGATTACAAATGAATGGGGTACCTTCTATAGATATTCGTGACGCCATATAAAAAATGTAATTGAGTTTGGTAACTGCGTTATTAGGCAGTACGATTTTTTGTCGTCTCAATTGTTTGTTTTTTTTTTTTTTTTTACTTAATTGATTCTCAGATGGTAGTAGGTACAATATCACATATATTAATAATATTTATAATTTACATTTTATTTAAGTTACACATTTCGATTGATAGTAGTTTTTTTCAACATTTGTTTTTGCACCGCTGTATTATTCTATGCTTATTTCGACTGCCGGTGAAATTGACGTGAACATAACAAACAAACAAATTATATAATTGTTTACTTTGTGTATACATTATTTTATATTAATAATAATAATAACAATATTATTAATTAATTATTTTATTGATAATTTAATTGATTAAAAATATATTAATTTATTTAAAATAATGAAAAAAAAAATTTGCAGTACTTACCAAAAAAAAAAGAAACTGTTTATTATCATCAACATTAACATAACCACAAATTCTTTGGAATTTTTACAATACACAGTTTGCAAAATCGATGCAAGCCGGCTGAATAGGAAAATAAGTACTTTCAGTGGAAATGAATGAATTTAATTGCATTGGATTGAAATATATTTTTTTTATGGCTGAAAAAAATCAACTACGATCACAAGGTTTATTGTATTTAATTATATTATAATTTGCTTATATAATTGTACAATTAAATATTTTAAATATTTGCCCATGTAAATTTAATCGATGTTTTGTTTCTGTTTGCAGCCATTATTAGTTCTTTCATTAAACGATATATTTTGCATTGGCATTTCTTGTCAAAGTGCTTAGTGTTGGCTTCGTGTCCATCAACGAAAGTATTCATTTTTTTTTTTTTGTACAAGCAACCAAGCCAACGGAGACCCAAAAATCTGAAAATTAGAAATGAGAGGTGAAATTGATCGACGACCAAGTGCGTAAATTACAAAGAATATAAATTTTGTTAATATAAAATCATAATTAATTAGATAAAGAAAATAATTAAAGTGGTGAGTTAAAAATACTTTTTTTTTTTTTTTTTCATTAATATTATATGTATGGAATGGAATAGAAAGTACGCTTTAGTTTGCTTTGGCATTTTGGGCGTCGGCCATTTTGGTAAAATAATTTTTTTTTCCTATACCAAATTTAAGTTTTAATTTTAATTTCATGTGTAAAATGTTGCCTTTGATTTTAAATGTATATATCAACGATGTTATAATTATTATATTGCATATTTTTTCAATTAATTCTCTGTTGATAACAAGAAAATATGTTTTTTTTTTCTTTTGTGTACATAATATTTATTTTTCTCAACCTCATTTTCTTGCGGCATTACACACATGCTTCTTTCTTTTTTTTTTATGCAAATAATGCTTGAATATTATTTCAGTGAAAATTTCATTTCATTTTCAATGGAAAATTGAGATCTATCATCTTCAAGATGTTTCACTTCATTAATAGGTTAATTTTGTCATAGTTAATTTGAAACTATCAAACAATATGAAAACATATTCTCATGAATTTATTCAATCTTTCGATTAGAATTTATCCAGTTTATTATACCTTTAACTATATATGAAGAACAACAACGCCTGTTTCACTTATTGTCGCCTAACACCCCACCCAAACTGTTTCTACTATATTTTCAATTAACAATTTTTGTTTTTGTTGCTTATAAAATTATTTGATAGCATCTTCTACATTATCTTGATTAATAAGTGATTGTTCCTAAATTATTGATATCCTTATTATGGAAAATAAATTTGTACAAAGTTATGTTGTCATAATATAAAGTGATTCAAAAAAAAATCAACGAATCTGATTCAATGTCATAATTCACAGTCGAGCCATACCCCAAAGATTTTTCGTTTTAAATTATTAAAATTGAAGAACCTATTTGGGGGTCTTCTTAATTCTACGTATATAATACAAAAATCTCTGATATTCACACATTTTTTCCGTAAGACCACATAATAATATGTACGATAGTTCTGGATATGCGTGTTTGTCATGTATAATTGGAAGACCTGATTTTTCTTATATAAAGCCTATTATACTAAGGTGCATATTTTCTGTACTTCTACAATTTAACCAGAAAATGATATGTGATAAAAATGCCTTAATGTTAGTACTATCCAATTGTCCAATTAATTTTATTACAAATATCTATGGCACCAATGATGGAAATTAAACGAAATATTATATTTCTAGGGATACTTTCAATGTGATCAACTCAAAAATCTTTTTTTCAAGTGTAAATATCACATTTGTCATTACTAAAATCATATCAGCATTTGATCTAAATATTCATTTATTAGCATTCTTTAAATAGTTGATATGTGATACACCAAGAATCCAATAATGTGTCCAGGACAATTATATAATGCTAGCCATATTATAATTGACAGTTATCCGTCTACTCACTGTATAATTACTCTGATTTTATTTGCAGATGATATTATCATCTTGTTTGAATCTAATTTTTGTTACCCTTCACAAGTTTATTATTATATAATTTATCATTACAAACCTATTATTACCCAAACGTATATACAACTGTTTAAGTATTAGGTCGGAAACTAAGTAATTGCGGATGTCACTCATACATGGCGTTAGTTGAATTTTTAGGTTTGCTGAC
>JANSTX010043395.1:0-12478 GCA_027564355.1 Penthetria funebris | reverse complement strand
ATAAATATATGTATAGACAGGAATGATAGCGTAACAACAAAGCATATAACAGTATGATTGTCAGATTAAAGGAAGAGTAGACATTGTATTCAATATTAATACTATATTATTTATGATACAGGATGAAAGTAGCAATAACCACATCATTTCACTTAGATATTATTATATAGTTATAGTACGCATAGTGGAATATTACATTTAACCAAAATTAATGCATATACATATAGAATATTTAATGCACTTACTGATGTTTTATCATCATAGAACATCATTACTTTATTTGAAAGGATAACGTAAACGTTCGTTATGTGTTTACAATCAGCTGTACCCTCAAAACATGAATTTCGATTTTTCTCTTACTATAGTGATACTAAACATTTGTATATATGCCTCCCTACCCCTAAAGTTCCATATGATATTAATACAGTCCTAAAGAGATCCGTCACTCGAACTGTAACTGCCGAATATGCTAAAATATTATTTGTTTATAAGTGTTCTACATCGAAATTGGAATATGAAATATTCGAAATGGGATTCAAACGTAATAGTGCTTTATATTTGGCAACAAATTCACAAACTATTATTGTTTGTATTTATGTGTTAATATATAAATAAAATATTTGTGTATGATGTGAATGATAATGGTAGCAACGTAAAACGCCATTATGGTGGTCATACAAAATTCGCAACATCATCAGAAATGATTCGAAAGGTTACGAATTGAAAAAAATGCACATTAGAATGCAGCAAAATTGGCTAAACAGTTTAACGTGTCTATCTAATTTACGTAACAACAAATAATAATATAATAATATATATTTATATGATTGAATATTTATTTTGTATCCAAGTTGCATAATTTTTGGTTGTATAATATTTATACTCGTTATTTATACTTAATTTAATCCATATAATCGCGTGACATCATTATTAAACATTATATCAACTAGTTTTCAATTTCGCCGTGACTCCATATAAACACCTGGTTATTGTTTCTAGTTTAACTAATTAATACTATGATATATGTGTTAAGTATTGTGAATTTACATTTTTTATAGTAGAAATATAAAATGAATAATATTTTTTTTAATTAATATTAATTCAGTTTCGTCCTTTTTTCAAGTCTTTTGTTTCCGAAACATTTTTTATTTTTTAACATTTTCATTGTAATTTTCCATATACCTTTGAGGTTCAATGAAAAATATCAAAAAAAAAATTGCAATAATTAATAGTAATATAAAAGGTTTTTTTCTTATTAATACAAAAGGGTTGTAAAAATTGACGAAAGTGAAAATACTCGTAAAAACAAGAGCCATATAATTAATTAAACATATATATATATAAAATTACATGATTACGAATTCATAAAGCATGCGTTAGACCTATTTTAAAGGTCATTCACTCTGAGATCGAATGAGATTTGATGATATCCGAAATAAATGTCATATTGAAGTTATAGTAAGATGAACAAGAACCAGAAGGCGTTATTGGAGACACCATGTTGAAAGAATGCCAGATAATAGAATCGCAAATATTGCAATGAAACAATACTCTGTTGGAACACTGCCTATAGGTAGGCCTCGGAAGAGATAACGAGAAAGTTGGGCATCTACATCTCAAAACTAAATTGTCAGAAAAACATAGGTCTATGACCTAACGAATAAAGAAGAAGCAAAAGAAGAAGACAGAAATCTACTCGTAAATCAAAATATGCTGAAAAGATGGTGTTATTGTCGTTTTTATCGACTGGACAAACGTATAAATATAGAAATGTATATGCATTATCCTACACTATATAATTGATTCCATTGAGGAAAACCTCAATTACACTTTGGTTAAATTGACATGTTTTTATATGTATTTTTTATTCTATATTAATTATACATAAATTGCACTATAAAGCAAATATTACTTCAGAACTTTTACAGGACATTTGATTACTGTAATCATTTAAAGGCATATTTATAATGAAAAAGAATGACATATGAAATTGCTGTGTACGGAATATGTGATGATGATAATTTGATGGAAAATAGAAATTGTCCAATGAATTATATTGTTTCAAACTTTATCCATATACAAATCAGAAGTTTAGTCAATTATTTAGCAATAATTTAAAATTTGGTTTTAAATTACAAAAAGCAATATCCATACATAGGTTTCTATTTTGTATACAGTTTCGTATATATATGGACTTATATGAAAGTTGTACATTTTAATATATATATATATAGAAGAAACAAATCTATTTTCTGTACAATATATATGCTAATATCTAATTGAGTTACAATTGCCCGACACATATTGCAACAACAAATAAATTACATGCAGATAACAAAAACATTATTCTGGGTCACACAATGGCTATATATAGTGTGTTATATGTTGAACCATTTGTGTTTGGTTCAATTATTCGCTGGCTGTGCAGGCATCAAATTATCATTTATCAGCAAAACGCGGACATGGGTTTTGAATTCACCATAAATAACGATATCAAATAGCGAATATTTATGTTGTAAATTAAATACTATACTACACTATATATATATTTGACTATTAGTATTATATAAACGGTAAAATAGTATATAATGTATAGTACATATGTATTTCAATAATTATAATCATATTAATATTATTTTAATTGAATGTGCGGGCACACAGTTTTAATATGAATAATTTAAGTAATCGTATTCTTTCTCTAATTGTATTAATATATATAATACTTTTTATTAGCATATTGTAGCACAGCATTAAGAATGGTTCATTTTAAAGCAAGGAAATTGGGTGCCATACGAATTTAAGCCGTTCCAGCGACAAAAAAAACATCACTTACGATAATTATATTTTTATATAAGAATATTTTTTTGGAAGTTCAAATATCATTACACTGGAAATATCCGAAATAAAGTTTTTTTCCCAAGACCTGTATATTAAAAATGGAAAACATTAACAGAATTTTCAATAATATTGCACCTCATAATACACAAAACAACTTAAAATTTCACTCTTTATATCCTTTATTATTTACTATTTATACTCATTTATGTACATTTATAGAAGAAAGTCATATATTTGCATTTCCATTCAAATATTTATTGTGCCAAAATGACAATAATATATGTTAAATATAGAATATAATATATAATACATCGAGAATGTGTTTTTGAGAGATATGATAAAAGAGCTTATATCCTTTTTAAACAATGCTTCAAAACATTTATACTTGAAAACTTTACAAATAGACATAATCTCTCTATCATATATGTATTGTAATTTAACAATAATTAAATCCTCGACGACGAGTATATGGGTAAAATACAAAGAAATATTGCAAAATTTTATCTAAGATACATGTCAGGCTTTAACTTTAATCCTTTTTTCAAAGAGAACATTCAAAAATTTATAATATATCATTCAACAATTTTAATTTATTCATCTTTCAATATTTAATATTAATGTCGCTAATTTATAGTATATTTAATTAATTGACGTTTAAAAACGGTATTACAAACTAATTTTCATTTTGCATTAAAATGAAATGAATGTACAAGAAAAGGTCAATATAATAGGGTCAATATCAAAGTATTTAGAAAGAACAACGATGTATATTTGATTTCTAGAAATTATTTTAATCACATAATAGCATGAAATCATCTAAAGTATAAATTTCTTTATGGAAAGTATAATTAATTAGCATAACCCTTTTCCAATAGGAATTATAACTATATACAGAATTTATCATATAATATAAGACAAATTGTATACATTATTTATTACAATAGAATGTAAGCAATGTTATTTGAGGTCTGACTCCGAGCGGTAATAAAATCTAAAATATGAGAACTATATTTAAAATTCTTAAAGACATCTACGGCATGTTTAGTTCAATGAACAAAAAATTCCTGTGTCACAGTTGCTATACAGTCAAAATGTTTAAAAAATCATCAAGTATCGTGGACTTAAAAGGATATACTAGATTAATTGTTTATATGTGCGACCAATTATATTTCGTAAGAGAAAATGAATATTTAATTTTAACACTACAATTAATTTTGTCACAACGAATGATCAAGTTAATATAATTAGACTGAACAAAAAATTTTACCAACAAACCAACAAACCAGCTAGTTAGGGATTTATGCATCACTCTTCTGAAATACTCAAATGTATAAATATATTAGATTATAATTAAATAATTGTAATTGATGTATATTTTCCAGTAGGTACATTTCAATTATAGTCGTTTGACGTTTGAGGTCACATTTGATATTACGTATAGTGGTGCCCTATGCATCCATGTATGGTGTACAGGGTAAGATGATGAGATGATATGATATGTATTTTACAATTACGTGGAATATGCAAAAATAAGATATCAAATTAAAAAAAAATCATTCGTTCCGAACATTAAAATTGGTATATATAAAGATGAAAACGACGTTTACATAATCAAAAAAGATTCATCATATTGTACAGCTTTTTGTACGATATACGAGTAGTACATTATAATATATACATACTTTTATTTATTAAGTTCTCGAATTAAAATGAATTAAAATAAAGTATACTTGATTAAATTTATATTTTATAGCCATACAGAATTTCATGTAACGAAATTACCTTTATTTATTCCTCAGAGAGGATTAAACTATATGTCGTAATGAATTACATTTTGGTATACGATACCCTATATATTTAAATTTACAATTATCTCAAACGAAATTATGTATTTTTATGTACATAATTTTTTTTTTTTTTTGCAATATGTAGACGTTATGCTATTTTGTACATAGATATATAGACATATATGAATATATACAAGTGTCTATATAGTATATATTAGGTTTTCTGGAACTCAAAGCTTTAACTTTTTGTAAATATTTCGTATACAAAGTCCTTATTTCTATAATTGGATGGATTTAAAACAAAATCCGACCAGATGGTGTTTGTTTGTTTATAATTTTGCATTGATATAAAAATATTATATAATTGCAGATTTAAAAAATATTAATTTATTTTAAAAAATTTATTCATTTTTGTGCAAAATATTAGAATTTACAGTAAATCTAATGTATGAAAGTAGTGAAATGGGATGGAGTAAAGTGAAAGGTGCTGACCAGTGATGCCCTATGCTCGCGCGTGGTGAAAATGTGTCGACAAGATGATTCTGTAATGTATGAAACAAATAAACAATAAATTTTACTGGTAATTATAACGTTTGATATTAGCTAAAAATATAGGTTTAACGTCTTGCTTGTAGACTTGGTGTTAAGCATGTCACCAACAAAACTAGTTAGCTTTGACTTTACACAAATTTACCTAATGATTGAAATCTTTAGCTGAACAGTAGAATAGCAACATTTATAAACTACATTTGTTTTTCAATTAAAATATAGATTTCGGAACTTATTGCAATATGAGAACTCGTGTATGATCAGAGTAAATAGTTTAAATCATTTAATTATTCAATAAATATGAATAAGCGCGTTTAATGTTAAGCATATATATTGGATTTTCTTTATTAAGTTACAAATTCTATTTGTTCTTATTCATATATTTATGATTCTTATATACAATTCTATTTCTATGAAAATAAACAATCAGATATAAAATTAAATGAAACTTAGCTTAATGTACCATATGTCTGAGATTTACTGCACTCAAAATTACAATCATCAAAAAAATATATGTTTTGCTGCCACGAACGAAAATTGGTCACTCATGAAGCGTGAAAAATTTAATATCAAAAAGAAATTGGACAATTTTCTTTAGTTTTATACATACACATTTATAGAAAAAAAGAAACATAAAGAAAAATGTTGTATGTTGAAAGTTACGAATTGAGAACCAGACCAACCAAAAAAACATTTTATAAATCTCAACATTTATAAATTTAATTATTTAGCTTAAAAGAATAAATGAACTATAATATGATCATTTAAAAGTTCGATGAGGTGTGTCACAATGGAAGATGACATAAATTTTAAGAAATCTGAAATTGGGTAACAAATTTGGTAATTAATTCTATTATATATGTCTACTACACAAGAGTTAGAAGATATAAGTAACATATTCACGTCATACATAACTCGTCAGCCTTGTGATACGAATATTGTCGAGCCTGAAAAAAGATTTTTAAGGTTAATATAATGTCGCTTATTCACACTATGCTATATAATGTAGGGTTTCTATAGGTATATGATTTTAATGAACTAATATGAAATCTAAAACAATGCTTTATTAAATTCGTATTCGATTATTCTATACATACTAATAAGAAATATAATTAAAATGGAAACAATCTTCAAATTCTTCTCCTAAACCAAGACAACTAAATACATAAGGTACGATAGATATCCAATTATAGGTAAGTGCAAACAAGTAACGTACTTGCAAAATTTTTATGACCACGCGAGATTCAAGAAAAACTATGGGTGTGAATTTTGCAAACAAGCATACACAATACATGATAATTAAGAATACTATAACAAATGTCTTAGGGGGGCAATTAATGTAAAGAACCGTTGCAATATGAAGAAAAATATTTACATACATCCGCTTTATAATATGTTAACAATTGGCTACTTTGCTAATAAGTTAAAGGAAAACTTTTGATTATATATTATATGCAATAACATCATGCTCGACTGGAATTTTACAAGTGTTCCTATTAGTAATTTTTTTATCTATACTTAAATAATTATATAAAATATTGTGCAACAATATTGCAATATAATAAATGCTTGAATTACTTGAAGTTTCATATTCAAATTAATCTAATGTAAATATTTCTGTAAATAGTTTGCAACTGCATACTAATTATGTATATAATACATTAATAATGTAAGGAATTAAAATTATCAATGTACAGAATAACTAGTAAAAATTTGTTTTTCCTTTTAGCAATAAGATATAAAGAATATATAATTTTAAACTTGTTATTGATAACTAAAGTAAATTATTAAACACTCACCTAATAAAAACCTCCAAAAAGAAACGCACTTCTATTTATGCAAACATTCATTTATTATACCACACATCACACAACACACAACACAAAAAACGTTTATTTATGTTTGGAATTTCGAAAAACAAATTGTAATGGATTTGTCGAAACTAAAACATCGCAAATAAAATAACTATATATGTAAGAAATAGATCAAAGCCGAAAAAAAAATCTACTATTATTTTGTTGAACTGTCAATTTTATTATTGTCAATTTGCAAATTTTTCTATAATGGCTGGAAGAAAATTAGTATTAAATTTAAAACAATCGTTTGCATTAAATAATGTACGATATTTGAGTGGAAAAACTACACCACTACTATATGCATCATCAAATAAAATATCAAAATCTGGTGAAATAGAAAAAATAACTCATACTGGTCAGGTAAACAAATCACAAGAAAATGTTGAATGTTATGCAAACAATTTAGTAAAAGTTTTTATATTTTTTCAATAAATCAAAAATTTATTCCAATTAAAGGTTTGGGATTCAAAAGATTATCGTAATGTTCGTTTTACAAATGCTGAACGTCAAGTGAATGAAAATTGGGGTATTAAATTAATTGACGAGATTCCACCGAAGGAATGTACAGAACGTGTAACTTATTGTGATGGTGGTGATGGACCCTTAGGACATCCTAAAGTCTATATTAATTTAGTAAATTATCAATATATCGATAATTTAATTATTTATTATATATTCATTTTATTTTTTTCAGGATAAACCGGGTAATCATGCATGTGGTTATTGTGGCTTAAGATTTGTTAAGAAAGACGATCACCATCATTAGAAATGTTTTAACCAAATGTATAGATTAATTTATTAGCCAGGATGTAAATATTTATTGCACATATATATATAATATGAAACGTCAATGTTTACATTGTATATGAATATATTATTCTTCAATTGTTAAATTATATTGATTAAAACTGATTCAAATCATAAGAAGTACAATTGGAATGTTTTGTTTTAAATGTTATTAAAACCTATTGCGATACATTTATCATCTAGCAAAATGTTTATTATTTATCAATGAATAATCCGGTCTGTAGAGCTATTAAATTGTTGGAAAAAATTAATTCGCTTCATCTACTTTAAAATGACAATTAATGAGTATGAACTGAAATTAAATACATTTTGGAAAGTTCTGTGATATTATATATTGTTTAATTTGAATTAATTATCTAAATATTTTTTTAAATTTGCATTAAATTTAAAGGAATTTTTTTCTCCTTTTTTGAGGTTAAATTGTTCGTTTAATGTACTGACACCTATGCTTTAAAAAGTATTCAATTCAATTCGATAAGAAATAATCTACTACTTCTAAGTTGATTGACATTTGTGAATTTGGTAATAATTTTATTTGGAAAAAGTTATAAAAACAAAAATCAAAAACGTAAAAGAAAAACATTATCTAATTAACTTTAATTTTTGTGAATTATAATGGATATATTAAAAAAAATATTTAAATTGAATCAAGATGATGTGCTAGATAATACGAAAAAGTAAGATTTTCTGCCAATTAATGTACATTGAACAATTGTGAAAAAGTGTCTGTCGTTTGCAAATTGTTGATTAATCAATACATTTTTTTTTTCTTAATTTTCGAGAAGGTATTTATTTCTTTTTTATATTTTGAGTGCCCATATATTGAAATTAATGCAATTATACTGAAATAATACTTTAGCAATATAGTAAGTTTTTTTTTTAAGTTTAAATGTTGGATGGTTGCCGGCTGTTGAACCAAAAGATTTATGCTAGCAAACATAAATGATTATCTCCGTCTATTCTTTCCGATAAATGTTTATCTACCGCCGCCCATTTAACGTTTCCATTAAATGTGATATTATAGGCTCCACATATATCTCATCTAAATGTAGTTCATCATAACCATCTAAACCTTTAGGACTCCATGGCTTCATATGACGGAACTACGATGTTATTTTACCATTTCTAATATGCATATAACATCCAAATGTTAACTCCGCTTGTACATTTGAGTATTCAGTAGAGTTATGTACAAGTCCACAGCTACAAACACATTAACACCAACTTTATTAGCTTCAAAAGCCATTACTAACACCGCTTGAAGGTAAAGATTGGTTGAGTAATCTCGATGATAGTCGGCCACTCCATTTGTCATCAATGACCACCCTAACACAATAAGAGTGAAGTAATTATCCATCTAAGTGATCTTTCAGTACAGATATTAATAATTATGCAATAACATTCAATATAAAATATTCTTTGCCAAATTTCGATTAAAATATATTTTTTTTAGTTTATGTCTTCTAATAGATTTGTGTACATAAAACACGAGACATTTTATTACAAAAATATTTGTTCATTAATACAAATGATTGGTGATGATTTTTTTTTATTTTCACAAATAATATAGTAAAAAGTCACCATTTCAAGATGAATTTCGTAAACCAATTTGGTTTGAAGATTATGAAACGGACGATGAACTATTTGATAATAATAAAATTTTTGGATTTCAAATTTTTACAAATCCCTTAGAAATGCAAAAACATTTTGAGCAACAAATGCAAGATGTGCTAAAGACAATGGAAAAATATGATGGTAATTAATCATAATAATTTCACAATAGACATATATATTAGATTTTATTATAAATTTTAGATAATCTAAAATTTGATTACGATAAACGTGAAGATTATTTAAAACCTGGATTTGAAAATTTTTATAAATTCGATGATGATGAACAGAAAAATGTTGATTCGGATTTAGATGGTGAAATTTATGTTGATCAATTACATTCACTTTTACAACGTATTTCACCAGAAATTGAAACATTTATAACATCGTCGGCAACCAATAATGCACCACCATCATTGTCATCATCGAATTTATTGGCAAAACAAATCAAACCAATTGTTAAGGAAAAACGTAAAACTGATGAACAAACAATAATGGATCGTATTCATGGAATTAATGCGAATGAAAATGAACAAAATAATAATCGTGGTAAAATTGAACCATTTTCAAAGAAAAATCTTACATTAATTCAACCACGCAGTGGTATTTTTGAGGGTACATTTCAAGGACCGAAAATGTTTGGTCAAAGTATTATTACGCAAACAATACGTAAACCAGATGGAACTTATGAAACGAAACGTACTGTTCGTGATTCAGAGGGTAATATGAAAACAACAATAAGTCGTACGCATGAGGGTAAAACTGAAACAATAACATTGTATGGTGATGACAAACAACAATCAATTGATATGAAAAATGAATTGACTACTGAAGAAAATTCATCTGCAATTTTATCATCATCACCACCACCACCACCATCATCATCATCATCATTGTTAAAATCATTAATTGGAAATTTTATGGAAAACCAAACTGATCCGTATATTGGTTTTACAAAATTTGGTTATGCTATACCAAAGAATTTATGGTGACTGATAATTATATCAGTTGTTGTTGCTGCTGTTACTGCTGCCACTACTTCAACTATTATGTTATTAATAGATATTTTATTTACATATGATATATTAATATTACATAACAAAATATTCGTAATTCAATTTAGCTGAAATTGAATATTTTTCATCTTCAGATGTATTTTTCTTGTGTCCAAAAATTTTATTAAACACCACATTAGTTCAAATTTATTTCTAATTATATAAAAAACATTAAGTGTTAATCAATTATTAGGTTTTTTTTTTTATTTATTTGAATAAATTAAAAAGCATATATCAGATTTATGTAATATTGACGGATATTATGTTCTTGCCCGTTTTATATCGCTTCATAATGAAAATTAATTTTACTTAATTTTTTTTTCTATTATTATTTTATTTTCAATTTAGTATGTAATGTTTTATTAAAATTATCGGCAATTTATCAAGATATTATAATTATTTAAATGAGCAAAAATTTGTTTCATTCAATCATATACTGATTTGTTAATTATATGACCAAAAAATCTTTTTCAAATTTTTTATAGCATGGTATTTTGTTGATTGATGAACGTCGCACATAAATGAGAGGAATTTGATTGTTTATTTTCAATATATAATTTTTATTTCTAAATTTTAGCGATAAAAAACGATAAGGGATATATGGATAATTTGTAATTGTAATTCAGAAATTTATTCATATTAATGTGTGATATTTTAGTATATATATTAAGTCGTCTAATAGGCAATTAGTATTATAAAAGTAATAGTAGTCGTATTAGTAGTAGTAATTAATGGAATTTGAGAATAGTTTGATAAATATACGATGGATTTTATTTTGTTTTTACCCTTACCTATGAATTAATAAAGTGAACTATGATGGAGGGATAAAATACAAAATTAAATTTATAAAACACATTATTTTATTTTTATAATCAAATTGAGATACTTGTTCAATATTTGATTTTATGTGAGTGTGTGTCTTGTTGTGGATAATTTCAATATGTTTTTATTTAGATTTATAGTTATTTTCTTTAAAACTCATTTTAAAAACAACGCTTTTATGTTTATTATTATTCAATATTTTAATAATATTGTCAAAAAAAAAAAAAAAAAAAAAGGAAAGAAAACAGAATTGATTTTGGAAAAGAAAAAATAAAAGAAAATATTGTATTTTTTTCATTTTAATTCTATTTTCAATGTTAATTAAATTATTTTTATTATGTTTTAATAAATATATATATCAAATAAACTATAAATGTATTCTGTGTAAAATGTAATTGGTTTTATTTTACAAAGTGGTGTTGAGTGTTTTTTGCAAATCGAAAGAGAATCTTTACAACAAATGTATAGAAAATTGTTTTAATTAAATAGTTCGAAATATTGATATTCAAATCTGTTGATATTAATCGACACTAATTTAATTTTTGATTGACCCAACAAACCATACATCATTTCATTTCATTTGTAATGCATATTTGAAATTGGAACATAGTCTTTGAACTTATGAATCATTTGTACCACATCAAACCTATTCAGCATAGTTCATTAAATTACTCTGTCCAATAGAGAGTTAAACTCAATCAGTCATTATTTGATTTCATTGGACACTTTTTTTGGTATGTTTCACTTAATAAGTTATTATTTGAAACTTTAGATATCAAATTTAACCGACATATAAATTATAACAAATATTTTTTTTAATGATTTTCCATTTATTAATTAATTCTAATAACAAAGTATTTATTGTAATACCCCCAGTGTGTGTGTGTGTGTGTGTGTATGTATGTAAGTAATAATTGGAATATAATCATATAATTAACAAAAAAACAAATTTATTAAATTTTTTTTTTTAGAAAACCAAAGGAAATGATATTTTCTAAATTAATCCACCTAAATATTGGATTTCCATTTACCAACAATATTTGGCTTTTTTTTCTAATTATTTTGTATAATAAAATATATCATCAACAATATAATAATTAATTGCTATTTTGGAAAATGTATACTGAACAATTTACTAGAAAAATAATTAAAT
>JANSTX010043384.1:0-12479 GCA_027564355.1 Penthetria funebris | reverse complement strand
ATAAAGATATATATTACTCGTATGGTCATATATTTAAATCGAATTGAAATTATACAACACTACTCGTATTTCTAAAACTAGGTAAATCCGTCTGCATGTTTTCACAAAAAAAAAAAAAAAAATGAAAAGGAAAACATAAGAAAATGTATTGATTATTCTAATGGAAAGCATTTTATTTTCATTTTGTGACGATGCACTGCACAAATTGTATCCAATTTTGAAAAATAAATTCAAGAAACATATTTTCACATTAACCCTTTATATATCTTTAGGATATCCTCTTGAAAATACAAATCCTTTCGAGTAATTTTCATTTTTCCATAATTAATTACAATAATTTAATATTTCTAACTTTCAGTGTACTAATATTTAACTATTAATTGCGATAAACTTTTGATTTATTTACTTGGAAATAGAAAATCTTTTTGTTATACAACAAGAATAAAGAAAAACTGTGTAAAGTTCTCGAATGTTAGACAGGAACTGACATTAGATTTTCTTGTCAAAAGCACACAATACAATGTCGTACACATTATGAATGAAATGGGTTTTTGTATTTATTAAAATGAAGATGAAATATTTGAAGATGCGCACCCGTAACATCAGTAAAATATACTTTTCTATATAAAGGAAAAAAGGACTCTCGGATTCGAAACGAATGTATGTGTTTGAAGTAATTTCAATACGTAATTGAAGTGTTTACTGTTTACTGCTATATAAGGTAGTCGTGGGAAACAGAGTTTAACAAAAAATTAAATTCAGAAACCGTTCAATTACACGTGATACGTCAACAAATGACATTGAATTGGAATAGAAATAGAACGACGAATTTTGGCTAACATAAACGAACACACAATTTGGATTCTGAAACATTTGAACCATACACTTGAACCAACAAATTACAAATGACACAAAATTTAAGAGATATAAACTCGACGTTCTGTGGCTAAGCGAGATTTGGAATGCGGCAAAAAAAAAACGAATTATCAAATTTTATAGCATGAAAATTAATTGAATTTGTTGAAAATTTGTCTGGAAAATATATTCATAAGAAAATCAGTTCCTCTTGTCATT
This sequence comes from Penthetria funebris, assembly GCA_027564355.1. Classification (NCBI taxonomy): domain Eukaryota; kingdom Metazoa; phylum Arthropoda; class Insecta; order Diptera; family Pleciidae; genus Penthetria; species Penthetria funebris. The sequence goes on along the minus strand of JANSTX010043384.1, from coordinate 11,405 downwards.
TCTGAATGTTGAAAAATTTCCGAGAATCCTATAAGAAACAGTTTTCTGCTAATGATTTTAAAATTATCAAGAAAATAATATCATCTATACAAATTACTGGAATTTATGCTCATAAGTGTTAACCAGTTAATCTTGCTGTTTATTGATTGAATGTTAAAGTGATTTATCATATTCTTACTTCTCAGAGTGTGTCCATAGATTTTTGGTGACACAAAACTATGTTTCAAAACACAATGTCCAACAATTCAATTAATGGTGATATTTTTAAATGTACATGACAGGTGTTAGGCAAAGATATAATTTGTCGCCACTCTTAGTTCTACTCATCTTAAATTGGATTATGACAAATGTAAACAACATGGTATGAAATGGTGTCTATAATCCTTGACTGACATTCGGCTGGAACAGGAGTGTTATTGTGAATTATAATTTACAGTTAGGTGTAAGCATAAACGTTTTAAAGACAAAACTAATAAAAATTGGTTTGTCGATGTGACATGCCGTCAACAAAGTTGATAATACAATATAATAGACTAGATAATATTTTTTTTTAATATTTCGGAAATTATTTGACAAGAGATGGTGTTGCTGAAAATGATTTCATCATATCATGCATACAAAAGGCGTTGCAGATATTCGGAGTGCTAATTGGGATGTTGCAGTTGGGTAAGCTTAAATTGCGTTATTCGTCAATAGGTGCCTTGGACACAGTGTCGAAATTGTCGGTTCATGAGGTGATGGGACACAATTATCAAACGAAGAAAACAGAATTGGAACGACCCACAGAATGTACGTTGGTCAAATATAATATCAAATGAAGATTTGTGGAGACTGTTGGACCTTGAGGTGATGAACACACAATTATCAGACGAAGAAAACTAAATTGAATTCGGCCATACACTGAGACGTCCGGTCGGTTGATATTCCAAAATGCGTCACTTGACTGGAATCCACAAGGTAATAGAAAAGGCTCGGTCATCCAAATAACAACATAATGTCGAAGTGTAGTACCAATAGCAGAGGATTCAACGAAGTGACGGTACGCACCAAATATTGTAGAGTAGAGTTCAAGATGATATACAACAATCGTGTTATATATGAAAATAACTGAATATATTAATTAAGAAGAAATTACATGAATAACATATGTTTTATAAACATATATACGAGTATATAACTCGTATATATATACTTACCAAACGTAAATTGCATGCAATAGACATTTGTGGTACTTGTAATAACTTATGTGAAAGTTGAAGGAATTACAAAAAAAAAAGAACAAAAAAATTGAAAAAATGTAAATGAAAACTTTTCTTTCTACAATTTACTTAATTTAAGTATGATAGGCACAGTAGATGTACAGTACGTGTTATATTAATATTTGTAACAAATGATATAGTGGGAATAAACCGAAGATGTGTGTATACATAAGATACTGGTTTCTAAAATAATATTTTTATTTTATTTTTTTTTTTTTGCTAAATTTGTTATATTCAAAAGTTGCTTAGTTTATTATTAGTCATTATTTGAAATTAATATTTCTCAGTGGTTGGTTGTATAGATTGTTTGTCTCTTATACGAATTTTTTATTTAATTAATAATTAATTAATAGTTGAGTGCAATATTTGGAAGAAATTATAGTTTGAATTTTTTTTTAACAACAAGTAAGGTAAGAAACTAATAGTGCTAGAATAAACGCTTTAAAGTTAGTATTTAACTGTAGCCAATAAATTTGTTTAATATAGAAATGTGAAGATAGAAAATAAAAATATTCTTTTAATTTTGTAACAATAAATTCAAATTCAAAAAATTCAGTTATATCATTTTAAATAACACTTTTTGCACATAACAAAACATTATATGCATTATGTGCATTAAATTATATAATTGTGTAATATATCAAACTTCAATTATAACCAAAAATAGGTAATTTTAAAAGTAAAAAGTGATGAATAGAGTGATCGACTAACATCTTGAGATTGCTCATCCTATATAGTAACGTACTCGATGTACTACCGAAAACATGATCACAGTTACTGACATGTTTTAGGGCAAGTGATCGTGTAGTATTTCACCAACAAACTAGCTTGATGAAAAAATTACAAATTATAAATTTAAAAATTATGATTTTTAACATAGGCATTTTAATTTGAATGAATTTCACTTATATTTTTAGCAATTAATTTTGTACATACAAATAGAAAATGTCATTCATTGACAACAATATTATATGAGTTTAACAATTGGCGACACCACAAATTATAAAATATTTCTTTCATGATAATTTAAAAAATAAATAACATTTAATATGTTATTTATTTTTTATTTAATAATTATGAAATTATTGTACACTTACAATAATTTCATAATTATTAATAAAATGACATATTGATAGACTTTTCAATTTTTGGTCGTTGCTTGTTTTTAACTTTTTTTAAATTTCTCATATTTATTTAATTACTGTCTGGAACTATAAATTTGGTTACAAAAAAAAAAAACAAAAAAATATTGCCATACATTAGTCGACACATGTTATTTTGCAGAAGTGTTTTGTTTAGTTAACAATTTTTTTTTTTAAATAAACTTTATATTATTTTTGTTATCACAGTCTAAATTTTATTTAAATTTAACATTTGAATTGTATGACAAACAATAAAATATTTATCAGTTTAACATATAATAACGCACGAGTCCTTAACATTTTTATTTTATTATTTGCCATATATTGACAGTAAATATGAATTACATCATTGCATTAGCATTTCGGTAAATATTCAATTCTTTTCGAAAACACTGTTTTTAGTTTCTATTATGTGGCATCTGTTCATTTGTTGAATAAATATTTCTATAATTGTATTTTAAAATTGAAAATAATTCAAACTAACAGTAATTTCATTTGCTTTAAAGAATATAACAAAGAGTAAGATCGACTGTCAATTACAAATAAAGTCAGTAAAGTTAAAATTGAAAACAATCCAAATTGAACAGATTTATTCAAAATTATTTGAAACGTTTTTCATTTATTGCGTATACATTTTTTAATGAATATATGAGCAAATATTTTAGGTCGTGACATTTTTAATATTTGCAGTAAAATATTATTTAAATAACAAAGAAAAAAAAAAACAAGAAAATGCAATTTGTACTACGAGTACAGCATACATCAGGGATGACGCGTCCATATAGAAGCAATGGAAGCATTGGTTTCCTTAAGAATAATCAAATTACTGAAATATTAAACTTATTACATTTCTAATACAAAAAAATTCGTCTACGTAGATGTTACATTGTAGTAAATTTAATATTAAATAAATTTATATTAATATACCTCAATGAGCCACTATGATGGATAATATTTTAAAATACGTTAAGGTACGATTTCCAAATCATATACAGTGAAACATAAACACAAACGAAAATAGTTATAAAAAAAGGAATATGTACATTTTTAAGGTGCAATGGCTCTTGTATCACCACAAAACGGAAACGTAAAATGGATCCGAAAAATTTCTAATGATGCAGTTCTATCTTATTGTTTCAGTTTACGTTTGCGAATGTCAAAATTGTATACGAAATTTTAAATTCAAATGAATGTTTTATTTATTGTATGTAAAGATTTGTAGAATATTTTTTTTTAAAATTAATATTATAAAAAAAACATAATTTATTAAACAGGTCGTGTATTGAAATACATATTAACAATAAATAAATTTTAAATATTAATAATAATTGAATTATCACATTTTAAGACCCAATATTATTTTATGAATTATCGCTAATTAATATTATCTTTAATTGATATATTAATTTATTTTATTGGATTTATCAAATGTAAATGTCAGATTGTTGGATTAATATTTTGTTTGCGGTCTGCCACTTCACCGTAAAGTGAAACGGAAATGCAAACGTAAAGGAAAACGAATCCGTTTTCATTTCAGTTTGCATGATACAGAAGCCATATCCTAACATTGAATAAATATTGAATATAAATAACTAAAAAATCAAAAAAAAAAACTTGCAGATTAGTACTACGAGTACAGATGATGAATAGATTAAATATTGTCTGAAAGTATTTATAGTAAAATTCCTAAATATTTATTTCGTATACTGTATATAGTCCTTGAATACCTTCAGTATGTAATCATATCAAACTGTACATACTTGTATTGATATCGTCGGACCATATTACACATTAATAATTTCCTATTTTGGTGTCACAACCGAAAATATTTTTTTTAATATTTTGACACTTTATTGATTTAAATAATTCATGTATGATGGTTTATTATTGACGACTAATATACGTGACCAAAAAAAAAAAAAAAACAAAACAAAAAATAATTAAATTAATTAATTATTGTTGTAATCTGTATCTGTATATATGAACAAGTTATTAAAGTTGTATAAATATACTCGTCGTATACATATTTAACATGTCTGTCCCTCAAAGTGTTACCAATTAAAAATTCTGTAGTTATATGAATTGTGAATATTTTTATTTCAAATTTTTATACAATATTGACAATACATTTTCATGAAAAACATATCACAGTTATTTGGTACAGATGATGGCATCAAGTCATGTGATAAATGCAACGTACGTTGCACGAATGTGAAATATCCAACGGTTGGAACCAAATTATTGTGTGTGTCTAAGGGATCATTGTTTAGCATCTTTAATTAGTACACATATGCTAGTTCACCTTAACGCCATAATAGAAAAAAATGTGCGGAGAACAGTTATACAACAGCTGAAACCATCACAGAATCAGTCACTTTGTTTATACGCATATAGCAATTCGGTTTTCCAATTTGTCGCTGGACTTGCCCTTCAGCCACAAACGATCATTTTGTTTGGTAACATATTACTGTTTTGACAAATTTTGTTGCACTATGACTTGAATTGTTACCGCATAACTCGATCACGGTATATGTTAGTAATGGCGTATGATCGAGGATAATAAGATGGTGCTAATATCGTGTTTGCCAACACATCATTACTCGATCATTCACACATCATGTATCGCATCAAAATTATTACTTTAACAATAAGAATGATAAAAATAAAAGAAAACTATCACTTAAGTCTTGTATACAGTTCGCGTGAAATTGAATGGGCAAAATTAAATATATCTAAAAATACAAGACAATAATAGCAATTTTATGTAATGTACGGGTGGGAACTAATATTTGCTACATATTTATGTAAATTTTATGTTGATTTATGATAAATCAACGTGAAATGTAAATAATTTTTAGTATATATTACTAAAGAAAATTTACATAAATATATAGCCAATATTAGTTCTAACCTGTACATTGCATAAAATTAGTATTATTGTCATTATTCTTAGAGATATTTAGTATCTCCGTTCAATTTTAAGCGTACTGTATACTTACTGGGTTTTATTCAATGTTACGTACATAATTACTAGTGAAATTGGTTACAAGTTAAGTAAGAAATTAATTAATTAATAATAATAAAAATAATACTTTTAGATATATATAATATATACGGTTGACTTGCGAACATACATAATAATAATGACTAATAAATATAAATTTAAACGAATGCACTTTAACATATTACTCAAATTAGGTTAAGTACTTTGGATGCAGGAAATGAATAAAAAATAAAAGCATACAAAGAAGTGCATAACAATTTATGTATATTTGAAATTTAGTAATAGTTGAGAAGAAATGTGCGTGAATAGGGAATATTCAGCAGTGCAATTAATGATGAATAAGTAATATTTGCTTTAGAATAGAACGTCTAATTCAATCTAGGAACCGTTCGCTGATAAATAATGTTCAGCAAATATAAAGATGGACTAAACACTTGCATGGGTTCAAAGTTCAATTATAGTTCAGTTGAGCGAAAACCGGCGACAAGATGATTTAGGGAATCTGTTCCAAGTTGAGATAAATCAAACCCGCATTACAATTATTTGTCGACTTAAAGTAGACATTCGATACTATTGATCATGCTATGATGTGAACCATTTTAGAAATTTCGGATATAAAACAGGAATATATATGTGTGATCACCACTGTGCCTGTTCATCTTGGACAGGATTTTGTTTAAGGTAACTACGTATAGTATCATATAGGATGTAACTAGTCGCCTTTATCTCGACTTCGATGACGACAATTGTCTGCTATCGCAACAAACACATAAATTTAATATCGAAACCTAAATATTATATATAATTTAATCAAAAACAACATAACACACGTAATTAATAATTTCATCATCAATCTAAACATTTTAACAATTATGAATATGTAATCTTGCTGTGTTGTTCCAATTTAAGGTACATCGTTTATGTAAGAGATCAAAATCATAATAGCGTATTAAAAATAAAGTTATTCACATAATATAAGTGTAGTTATTATTAATACGAGTATATGGTATCATGTCTTTATAGAAGCATTACGGAATAAAGTAAATCTTGCAAGATTAAAAATTAAAAATTTTAAACGAAATTATATAATCTAATAATAAAGTTAAAGAAAAAAAAAAAAACATTAATTATTTATTACGATTGACATTATACTCGTAATAAGAAATTTGTGTTAAAACATCTACGAGTACTCGTGCCCATATATTAAAAACTATAAAAACTAAATTGAATAAAATTATTAATTTGTATTGAAAATACCATGAGAATAAAATAAGTTCTTATATAATTGCTCTTAGTGGATACATAATTTAAAAGAAAATAACTAGAAAATCTAATGTAATAGTAACATAATATGCATAATTCATAAATTGCGTAATAGTTACACATCAGAATAGATCATATTTTGATCTAAAAATGTAAACGTTCAATACCATTTTTAAAAAAATGTAAATATACAACATAAGTAATTTATGTAATAATGTTATTTTAAATTATAAAATATGTTTATTCTTTAATCAATTATGTACTATGAATTTAATTAAGAAAATTGATTTTATTATTTCAAATTCTAGACATCGATTTGTTATTTAAACTGGCCTCCATATGGTTTGACAGATTTTGATAATTGGTCGAGGTTAAAATGGAAAGAAAAAAAACCTATATTCTTCGAAAAAAAAAAAATGTATAGACTCCTCTTCACGAGCTGAATGGTGATTGATCAATACCGATAAAAAAGAGTAAACAAATCAGTATTTACAAATATTCATGTTAAATATAAATCGACATCTGACGAGGATCGTATATTTATATTGCCTAACCTTCAAATTTCAATCATCTCGATCTTTACTCCACGCGAAAGCATAGTGAGTTAACGAACAATCGCCATTTTTCACCGAACTATGCTATAAGCAATTGATTCGACATCTAATGATATATGCACTCGTTGCTTGGTCTTCTGCATCATCGCACTAAAAGATTCTATTTCTATAACGCAATATTTACTGGTACTAGAAAATCGAGCGGCGAATACAGATAAAATAGCCATCACAGAATATATTGGGCTGCAGATATAGAGATAATTGAACGAATGCTAATTCGACAGGCATTAAAAAATAGATACAATCACAGACACTCCGAAAAGCCTACCATCAGAACTCGTAGCAGACGATATTTAGTGAATACACAAAATTAAACATCCAGTATATTGAACACAATGGAAGAATAAATGAAAACAATATTTGTACATTGTAAATTATGATCCATTTAATTTTGTTAATACAATACTAATTATAAAATTGACATCTACATGATAAGATAACAAGTGTCTTCAATGAGTCTTTTTGAATCGAGAATTGATCGGTTTTCTAGTCGAGTCGTAAATATTATCCATTACATTTCCAGTACTCCTACCCATATACCTACTATCACCATACTCTGCTTTATAAACCCTTTTTAGCAGTAAAAAAAAAAAAACAACTCGTAATCCAAGTTTAACCTGCAAGGTTAAAATATGTACTATATAAGCACATTAGGTACACGGTGTGTTGTAATTCATAGTTATAAATCATAAAAGTGTGAATTTTGTATTTTAGGTTCTTTGAATTGAATTTAAATTATCACATAAACTAAATTAAGATTGATTTGGCAATACCAGAAATATAATTGAATTTCACGTACTTTCACATAACAAGTTTAGGACAATTTTCCTATAGATAATCTTCATGATGCAGTGAGAAAGTCACAAATAATATGTTCTTTGCATATTGTAGTTATACATATATTTAGTAATTCGATCTAAGTGAATTATAATAATAATTATTTATTATTAATTTTATACACAATGAATATTATGATCAAATTACCGCAAGTGCAATTGACGGTGGGTTTAAAAAAAAAAACCTAAATATTAATCGGTCACTCAATTCGTCGCCAAAATGTCAATTAAATCGAAAATTGTGATCAATTCACATTTATTTATTCACATTTACATTTATTATATAATAATATTTTTCTTGTCAATAATGATTTTAGATAGAAAAATTAGGATGGCAACTACCCGAGTGATATGTAATCAACTATGGCGTGATGCAAACGCATCAAAAATTGTCAATGAAAATATTGAATGTTTTGATCAACACATTGAAGATATTGCAAAATCTGAATTAAGAGAAGATAAATTTGTTAGAGAACAATCATTGGTTCAATTTCAAAATTGGATAAGTAAAAATGAAGATATTAGAAATGTACGAACAGACGAAGCATTTCTATTACGTTTTTTACGAACAAAAAAATTTAGCATACCACTGGCACAACAATTACTCTTAAAATATTTAAATATAAAAAGATTGTATCCAACTTATACACATAATCTAGACTTTCTGGATCCTAGACTCAATGAAATTATATCACAAGGATATGTTTTTGTTTCACCAATTAAGGATCAATTTGGTCGTCGTGTTATTATTGCACATGCAGGTAAATTATATATCTATTTAAAAACATAAATAAAACGGGCTACAGTATAAAAACGATTATAAACCAAATTGTGGCATTAAAAGTTTACTACATTACCTCCATATCATGGGTATATTTAAATTTGATATTATCAAATCTTGAATTGGAAATTTCTTATTTGAAATTATAATTAAATTTTCCAAATTTATTATATGTGGTTTATCAGATACATATAGTAAATATAAAATTTTTATTTAATTTATTAAATATAGGAAATTTTAATGCAAAAAAATTTACAAGTGCAGAAATGGCAAAAGCACATATCATCGCATTTGAATTACTATTGGAAAATTCTGATAATCAAATTGTGGGTTTTACACATGTTGGTAATTTTGAGGGTGTGACAACCGATCATATAAAAATTTGGAATCCAACGGAGTTTGGACGCGCACTAAAATGGGGTGAACAATCTTGGCCAGGTCGTCAAAAGGCAGTACATTGCATAAATACACCATTAGCCATTAAATATGTTGTTGATTTTGCAAAATCATTAATAAGTAGTAAAATAAAAGATCGACTTCATTTTCATAATTCAATAAGTGAATTGAATAAAAGTGTGAGCTCAATGTGCTTACCATTAGAATTGGGTGGAACAATTCCAATGGCCAAAATGATTGAAATGTGGAAATTGGAAATTGCTGAAAAACGAGATATACTAATTGCACTCGATAAAATGGAAATTTTAAATGATCGTGGTATTATTCGTCGAAGTAATAAAAACCATTTTAACAACAACAATAATAATGATGATTTTAATTCAGTTAATGGTAGTTTTAGAAAATTAGAATTAGACTAAAATGATTTAGATTTATTTTATTTTATGTTTGTTTAATATTTTAAGAATTTATTATTTTCCCATTTATTATTATATATAAGTATATTGATTAATAATTAAAAACCTAAAACTATAATAAAATGCAAGTGTTTTTATTTGAGAGGGAAAAATCATAGAAATTGATTATTACTCAAGTATAAAGACTATAATTATTAAGTTTTGCAATTATAGTTATTATATTGAATAAAATTTTAAACTATTTATTTTATAGCATATTTAGACTCATTCTAATATGCATGTAACATCAAATATATATCAAATAACAATAATTGAAATTTACCAACTGGAAAATATATAGGATCAATCATAATTATCACACAATTTAATAATTCAGTAGAGTGGATGAAATTAGAACAACTTGTGAAAAACAGGTCACAAGTCGGTGTTAAGTTCAATGTTTCAAAGACGAAACTAATGAAGATTGGTACGTCGAGATGTAAACTGCGAAAAAATAGAGATGAAGTGGTGGACTGCCAATATTTGGGAAGATTTTTGACAATTGATAGTGATGCTGAAACAGATGTAAAGTTCAGGATACAAAAGGTTGGACATATGTTTCCTATGCTGAATAGAGTCTGGCGGTCATCACAAAGTTAAAAAATTCTAAAGTTACAAAATTTAAAAAACAAATTGTTATCGGTACTATAGAATGATAGAGAATGAGAGAAACTTAGAAGTAGCCAAAGAACATCGTGTCACAAATAGTGCATCAGGGGTATACTAAAAAAAGTCTGGCCAAATACAATATGAAACGAGAATTTGTGGAAACTGGTAGATTTGAAAGGTGAAGAACTAAATTGGCAATAAATAAAGAAAATTTGTATTATATTATATAGTATTATAATGGTTATAATTGGCTATTAGAATATTAATAGTTATAAAATACGGTATTAATGGATAAATTATCTTGACCTCTTTGAGATGGACAATACTTTAATGTGCCATACAAAAATACTGGTCAAAATTTGGAACGTAAAAAAATACTCAAGTGTTTGTTGAATGTCTTAAAATAGTCAGTCGACGCAGCTTTCACGAAATATTAAGTTGTGTATTTTAAAAAAAAAAAAAAATGCCTATGATCAAACAGCGAAAAAAAAAGTATTGGATATTACGCGGCAATTAATTGTCATTAAAAAATCTAGTATACGAGTATCATAAATTAGAGCTGATCATAGATAGCGTGCATTGGCATATGCATCGTATAGTTAGAAGTCACCGGTTTTTATCGAATTGATTATTAACGTTAACAATAATCTGTGTCGATGAATGAAGTAGCAGAAATGAAATATTTTGTATAATAAGGAAAAGATTTTTGTTGGTTCCTTTGCAAAATAAAATTCAGCAAAATGTAAATATACGAGTCATTACATTGTTGAAAATATAAGTGATTTCGCAAAAATTTTCTCAAGTAATTCCAAAAAGAAAATGTTACCATAAACATTTAATTCAGACACTATTTTATTAGCATCTGTTGTTTTCCTTTAATTTAAGTATAAGAATCAATTACCACAGTATAACTTATTGTGTCTATAGTAGTAGTACTACAATTGTAATAAAATATAATAAATTATATCCTTTTCCAAAAAAATTGGAAAAGACGGAAATATGGACACAATTTTCTGTCTGCAATATATGTATATAAATATACACAC
>JANSTX010043373.1:0-12480 GCA_027564355.1 Penthetria funebris | reverse complement strand
TATATATACGTATTTGTGTAGTATGTAACATAAATTTACCTTAGATATGAAAATTAATCAGTAGTATCAATATTTCCTACTTGATACTACTTGTACTCATTCACTGAAAATAATAATAACTGTGCCTTATTAATTTTCCACCAAAATTAATTACAAACTGAAATGGGAAATTAATCCCATTTGATGTGCCATTTTCTTTAACATAAATTTAATGAGGTTTCCTAGATGTTGTCATATTTCAATCATGAATTCAACATAATAGGAATATAGAAATCTTTCTTTGACACGCAGTTCACTTTGAAAATACGAGATTCAACTATTATTAGCTGAAATCTTCGCAAAAAAATTATCCTTTGGGTTTATCTCTTCTTACCGCCTGTTTATGACCTGTATTTCATTTGCACAATTACTATTGATCATGGTAACTAGCAATATCCAAAACTTTTGGATTATGCGTGAAATGCCAACAAATGGCATCAGAATGAACGAAACAAAGTTTGGCGACAGGAAATCGTGGACAGATTTACATCTACAGGTGAAATTATTCTGCATCCATGGTAAGCCAAGTCAAATAAATCACATTAGTGGAGCAGTGTCAGTGTAAAATGACAAGTTGCGTAAAAGTCTACAATTAAATAAAAGATGAAACAGAAATATCCCACTATTTGCGAAGCTTTATGTGGCAAGCGATGGTAGAGCAAAAAGTTATGCTGAGGCACGTACACAAAAGACGAGACACAAATTTCACGTCGCCTCAATGAGTTTTCGGTATATAATGGCCATCACAATTACGCAAAGGGTAATAATTTATAATAACCATTAAGCATAAAGTGTTTGTATTGGATTTTGAACCATGTTTGTATGTTTGGAAAATCTAAATGCACACACACACACACACAACTTTCATAATTAATATTTTAAACAAAAATTTTCAAAATTTGAAGAGGAAATTTATTATGAGGTGAAAAAACCATTAAAATGATCATAAAGCATAAAATACAGAACCTAGACATAACTATAAATCATTATTACCACACCTATACTCTGCAGCTCATTTTCATTAATCATTTAAAAGTTAATAAAGATAACGATAATGTCCCTAAAACAGGAAAATGTGTTTTGCTTCTTTTGTATTGTTTCCAGTTTTTCCCTCATTAACAACATGCTGTGCTTGTTATTAATTTTGATTTAATATATGATTAATGTATTTACGTTATTCGGCATTGCAGAATGAAATAAAGGCAAATTGTCTTTTAAATATATAAATTATAAAATTGTTTACATTAATATAAATATTTTCAAATAGTGAAATAAATGTTTGGCATACTAATCTTTGTTACGAGAAAGCATTTTAAATCTCGGAAGGCTGAAGCTAATTTAGTAGCAAAAGAGAGAACAAAAAAAAAACCTATTTCTTTTTTCGAATTTAAGTAAATGTTAAACGAAACCAAGATAACCTCCAGATAACCACCCTTAAGTATTTTAAAATGTTTAAATAAAATGCGAAAGAAGTTAACAAGGTTGTTAGAATTTTTTTTTTAGAAATTCCATTGAAAATTTTATAATATTTTTATTTTAATTTTTACTGGCAAATGACAAATTGTGGCTCAAAATAAATATTATATGTTTACAATATGTTATAGTTATTTGATTTAGGGACTGTAAGAACACCCTATATCATCTAAAAAAAAAAAAAAATATAAATCTTTTATTTAATGTTTACTCTTGGGTGAATAAAGCTAACTGCATTGTTTTAATGCTAAAAGCCTTATAAATTATCCATCCATGCCATGATTTGCACTATTGATCTTTTATAATTGGTATATTGTTCATGATTTAAGAGCATTTTGGGCCAGAAATACAAAACATTGAATTCTTCGTTTTTATAAATATTAACTAGAAATTAATTTAAAGTCGGTATATATATATATATATATATATATAGCTGTCATTACAGCTATATGTCAAAGGACATAATATCTGGCAGCAAAACAGGTGCAAAACGTATGTTTCTGTAATAGGTCAGGTCATATCTTCTATTATCGTAAGAATTACAGTAAAGTTCATAACTTGTAAACTATACTATACTGTTTGTGTCAAACAGACATATTTGTTCTTTGTTCTATGTTCTATGTTCAGGTGATATATAAAAAGTCGCTCTTTATAGCTTGTTTTGGGATTGAATATTGTATCATCAGTCACAATTTTGTTATTGATTAACTTACCATAATGTCCTATGGCAGATGCGGTGATTTTTCTTCTTAACTTCTGAAAATTTCATTAGCTATATAGCAAGTTTTCGTCAGTAGGTGTGGATCTTATAGAAATTAAAATGATTTTTTAAATGAAATCCTTCGTATTGCACATTTTCTATGAATACATATACACGGCTCTTGTCTACGCTGTGTAACAATAAGAGGAATTTCAAACAACTATTTAAAAGTGAGAAGTTATTTCTAAGGGTCTCCACTTAAATATGTATATCCCTGTATATATATTCTGTGATATGAAATGTTCAGCGCGAATTTTATGCTTTACAATTAATAAAAATACTACAACCATGAAGGACTTAATATCTTTTCTAAGTTTTCAAATTAATAAAAATTTATTTTATATATGACAGGACAATGGTAATTTCAAACGGAAACATTGTATAGAAAGTTTTTTTTTTTTTTCAAGTTTTCCTAACTAGAAAAGTTTTCCTTTTTTTCTATTCTATATATTAAAGAGTTCTTTTCGAAATACTATACAAAATTATTCACTTGGAATATTAAAAGTTTCTGAAATTCTATTGCATAATATTATCTAAAGTGAAAATAAAGTTTCATTAGAGTTATTCAATTCATTTAGATTTGAAGTAATAAAATTTTATTTACAATTTATTCATTTAATTTAATTATTTATTTATTTTATTTTTTTTTTTCTATACTTTCAATTATTTGGGCTTCACTAATGTCTACGGTTTATTCAACCCATTTGGTGTCACTGGTAGTTCGATAATAATAGTTGCATGTTGTCATCTGATTTAGGAGCACATAACTTTAAGCATCCATCAAGGTGTATCTCACTTAGTAAAAAATATGCACACAATAAAATAATCAATATTGATTTCACTTGATTTGTATGTTGTAAATTATGATTGCGTGCATTAAAAGTGATTGTTTGCAATAATTAAAGATATTCGATCATTGGTTTTGATTTCACTGTTTGCTTTGATTTCAATTTTGATTTCCAGTAATTTCTTTTGAATTCTTTTGATTGTTTAATGTTTATTTGAGTGATTACCATACAAATTTTGAGAGAGTGTCATGTTGCACAATCATATTGCATTTCAGGAATAATTTTGAATTCAAGTCTCTTTTCATTTATTTGATTTAAATTGTCAAGATTACAACCAAAAACTCTTAAATGTGAACTTATTAATTTTATGTTCTTTATAAGCATGTGGAATACAGCTCACAAGTCGGTCTAAAAATCAATGTTTTACTAAAAACTAATGAAAATTGTAGTAGAGAGCATCCAATATTTGAGAAGTTTTTTTTTAACAATTGACGGTGGTGCAAAAACAGATGGACCATCACTAAGGAATGGTATGGAGTAAAGTTAAGACCAGAGATCGTAAAAAATGGCTGTTGTTCGTTAACGACCTATGTAGTTTGAGATGTACCCTTATGACATACTAGTTAGAAATGATGATATTATAAAGTAATTTATAAATCATAATCTTTAAAGTACCCTAGTATAATTAATTGTTAAATTTTTAACCCTTGCCATTACGATCACATTTCATCGTAAGGTATATGTTTAATATGCATAATAAAGGTAAGTAGTTAGAATAAGATTTACAATTATAAAGTAATACAATTAAATATTAAAAATTAAACATACGACACATAAAGAAACATTAAATTTATTATAATGAATAACTCTTGTGGTCGTAATTATATGATTACCCGCATTAGTTCCTATAATTATAAAATATTTAATTATAAAAGTTTTCATGTACTTGGGTATGAAAATTATTGTACGTAGGGTATATTGAACTTCTAAATGAAAATGTGTTTCTATTCATGTTTATTTGTAATTATAACTAAATATACTCGTACGAATGAGTACATGCAAATTAATTCAGTCAGATTATTTCGATAAATAATGATTGATAATATTATAAAATAAATCATATAATAATTCTAGAATATATTGTTTTTAACTTAAGAATAAGAACTGAAGAAACATTATTTTTTAATGACTTGGCATTTAAGGTTTTATTAAGTTACGTAATACTTTTGAACGTACCTAAAACAAAAAAAAAATATATGCCATTCCATGTAAACAGGTATGACTTCTCATATACGAAGTTATTATAAGCAAAACAATTTTTTTTAAAATTATTATAAAGCGAATTTTACGATGTTTTTTTAAGAATTTTCTAAAGATTTCTTGCATTTTTTGTGTGTACATGAATTATGTATTAAGCAGCAAGGATACATTCATTAGCTATAATTAAAATTGGAAATATTTGATATATTGTTTAACGATTTAACTATTTATGACCATATTAAAGTTTGAACAATTAGGCTCCAGGGCATTTTTTAACAAGCTTTCTGGAAAAAACTATCTAAGAAATATTATTGCATATAGCTAAAGGTGGTGAAGAATGAAGTGGCTACAAAAATGACTACTATCATCGGGATTTAATAACTCATATTTACCTTCATCACTCGTATAAAATTATAAGTTGAAAAATGTTCCTTGCATTTAAAAAGAATTTCTCTCCATAAAAATTTACCAATTAATTTCCAATAAATTCATTTTGAATATCTGTTAGCAATACAAGTATATGCCAGCAGCGGCTACTTACCTGTACTTAACAACTAAATAGACGTCTTGAACTAGATAATGTTAAGGACAGCAGGATGAAGAATACGTTGGAAACTATCAATCAGCAGAATGTATTAAATTCAAAGAATTATACTGACTTAATGGATTTTGATAGAAAGTATAGTACAATTAATTTTTATTAAAAACATTTTAAACTTGGCGAATGGTTATTTTCTACTGCTATCATTTTTAAAAATGCCATCAAAAGTAATGAGAAGAGTATATTTAACTGTTTTTCGAGCGGAAATGACTTACGGTTTACAATGATTAGCTGTTAACTTGAACAAATTGCACATAAACGAAACGAGAATGTTGCAATATGGTATACTTCTTCTTCTTCCTTGCCTTTTTCCTTATTCAGGGTCGGCCTTCGTACTTCTCTATCTATTTCTCTACAAGTCTCTGTCTTGTGTATCGTCACTTTCTATATTTAATCTGTTCAAGTCATTTTGAACAACTGATAACCGAGTAGCTTGTGGGTGACCGCATTTCCTTACATATTTTCCAATATTCAATGACAATTTAACGCAATAAGTTTCCGGTCTACGCATTACGTGACCGAACCATCTTCATCTACTTTGAGTGATTATGTTGGTGATGGGAGTAACTTTTAAATATATAGTTGTTTAGAATTCTATATTTCAATGTTACACAGGATGACCATCTTAACGTTTTCATCTCGGTTGTGTGTAGTTTCTGCATATGATCACTATTTACAGCCCAACATTCAGAACCATCATTGTTGGTCGAACAACAGTTTCATACACCTTTCCTTTTATCTTTGGTGGCATTTTTCGATCACATAAAATCCAGACACTGATCTCCACTTGATCCAACCGCATTTTCTACGATGTTGAATACCATCATCGATTTTATCGCTTGTTGTGATAAGTGATCCCAAATATTTGAACTTTTCGGTAACGGGATTTGGATGACCGTTCAATATGATCGTGTCTTGTTGTTAAATGATTACCATTAAATGGAAAATACATGTACTCTGTTTTAGTGTGACGTAGATACGTAGTTTCTTGGCCTCCAATACCGAATTCCACAGATTTATTTTGGATTCCAATTCAATTTGATTCTCACTTATTAACACTATGTCATCTGCAAATAACATAGTTCATGGAAGAGGATCCTGTATTGAACCGGACAGAAATTGCATAATAGTTATACAGATTAATGGGCTTAATGCAGAACCCTGATGCACACCAACGTTTAATGCACACCAAATTTGATAGTAGATATATATAGTTCAAGAACAGTTTGAGATATTAATGCCTGCCAAACGAGAGCTCTAGGTACTCTGAATTTTTCAATCACAATACGAAGTGTTTGTATAGCATCAGTTGTTGATTTGCCTTTCACGAATCCGAACTGGTTTTTTGATATATTAATTAGATCACGGAGTCTTGTGTCCAAAATTTTTTCCCATATTTTTAAGGTGTGTGAAGTAAGTTTGATTCCTCTGTAGTTATAACAACTGTGTATATCTCCCTTATTTTTATAAAATGGTAAGAGATAGCTTCGTTTCCATGAATTTTGCATCTCACCTCCGCTTAAGATCTTAGTTAATAAATTTGCTAACCATTGGTATCCAAGATCACCCAGATATATTCAAAGATCTTATGGGATGTCATCTGGACCAACTGCCTACTTTTTGCTTCATCCTTTTCACAGTATTCTCGACCTACAATGGAGTAACCGCATTGACTGGCCCCAAAATAGGATTTGATTCCGAAATCCGTTGAACAGGATATACTTCATTCAAAAGTTGATTGAACTATAGCTTCCACCTATTGTTTACTTCTCTGTCAGCATCCAAAACATTTCCACTCTCATCCTTTATGGATTTGATAGAATGAATATGTCCTTGCCTGCAGCATTTCTTTGTGCAGCAATTTTGTTTGTTTTTAAATTTTTCTTTAAGAACGATTTTTACAACTAGCAATCTGTGCTGTGAAGTAAGAGGCTCACCAGGTATCACCTTGCAGTCAAATTTAGTCTGTCACATAGTATAAAATCAATTTGTTAAGAGTTACTACTACTATTGTACGTTATTAGGTGTTCCTCCTTTTTTGCAAAGTAAGTGTTTACTATGGCCAAATTATTTACCATTGCCAATTGCAAAATATCATCACCCTGAGAATTACTATTGCTAAAACCAAAGCCACCATGACAAATATTAAAATTTAGATTTTTCTTGTCAACATAATCACAGATCACCCATAATTAGCCTGGTGTCAATTAATGGAAAACCTTGTAAAACTGATTCCAGATGTTCCCAAAATTCCATCTTTGTGAATTCATCGGATCCTATTTGTGGAGCAAAAACAGAAATAATATTCATGGTTGGTTGATTGTCTAATAATATCTTTAAAGACATTATTCGATCGTTTATTTTATCTACAGACATAACCCTTTGCTCAATGTTTCTGTCAACAACTATTTCGACTCCGTTTTTAGAACTTTCACCGTTATAATAAAGCTTATAGCCATGTCTTACATATTTGGCCTTGGATATTTCATTTTCTTAACACCTATGCTAAGTCGGTACTACGTCCAGTTAAGGAACCGATGTTCCAAGTACCTACTATCAAAATTTTACATTCTGAATTGACTTCACATTTGGTACTCCACACCCGGAGATCCGATTGGAATTCTTTACCAAAAGTGAACTCATTTCATATTTCTACCATAATAAACAATAAATGAATAATAAATAAATAATTTTCTTTCTTTCCTTTCTTGTATTTGGCTTTGTGTTACTGCCGGCGGCCGCCCAACTCAATAGGGAATGATATGCCAAGATTATTCAATTTGAACAATATTCACCATTCCCATTTTCACAAATTTTTTTCACCAATTCACCAAAAATTTTATGTTCGGTTATTATCGAATTGGCAATAATAATAGCCTAGGCTATATGCTTTGATAATGCACAGTCGCCATGTTGCGGTGATTTTCATTGGCTCTAGATTTAAAGCAGAATATGTTAGTCACATATTGCCATAGACAAAACCCTCCAATCACGGCCTGGATGCCATTTAACGTCAATGTCCAGGACAAAGGTCATTCGGAGTAATATTTATGGAAATAGTCAAAAACAATTATAGTATTATTTTAATTAAAGCAGCTTTACCAATATTATTATTTATGTAATGCGTAATGCTGAAACTATAACATTCTAAGTTAGTATGTATACATTTATGGGGCTAGAAATGTTGGAAGAATAAGTAACTTATTACTGCATTATAGGTAAAATTTTAGGTAATTATAGTTAATATATACATAACATAATAAAAAAGGCCTTTTAATATGACATATGATTCACACATTCAGATTACTGCATCAACAAATTAGGGATTATGAAGGGTTTTCCAGTTCATACATGTTAATATACGATTTGTATTTGCAGGATTGATCCATTTTAATATAATATGCCTCGGCTTCGTCTTTTTATTGAAGGATATATTCATATATGTTGAATACCATTATAAATATTTTATTATCTTAAATTATTTGTAAATATTAATAAATAATATAATTTCACTTTAAATCAAATGATTTATGAATCAGTTAAAATTTTTAAACATCTCTAATTTGTAAATAATATACGGTTATTTAAAAATTAATTGGCAAAAGCAAATACTTCATATTTTCCGATTTAATGTAAAAAAGTAGAGTTTTTTTTTGTCCAAAGTATGTTGTTAAATGGTTGTATGATTGTTTTTATTCTTAAGTAAATTACATTAAATTATTAAGAATATACATATATGATGGAGTATATTTTGAACAAACATTAGCGGGATTAATGACCTCTTATATACATATCTACCTTTAATGGAACATAAATCAATGTATCCATTCATCAAGGAAAAAAACAACATCGACCAGTTTTGAAATGATGTACTCGTGTACTTAAAATGTGCCAAAATGATTATGTTGTACAGAGTGATATTAACAACAAGAACAAAAAAAAAAGGTACAAAAAATTGATATAATGGTACCAAGTACCAATCGTGTTGTATACCTTACCTATCTCTGTACCTAACATATATTAATACTTTTTATTTCCATTTTTTTGTTTTTTTTCTAATTTTTAATTTCTTCTTCGTTTTGGCAGTAATTTTTAGCGGTCCATAACAAAATAAAACTGTGTTTGCAAAAAAAAAAGCAAACAAAAATAAAAACTCCATAAAAAACAAGATAAAAAAACAAATAGATAAAAATTACACACTATACATAGAAAAGTTGAGCTAATATAAATAATTTGCACTAGGGACCAGAGTCATAAAAGAATCATCTTCTGAACGAAGTGGATCAAATTTAAGAGTTAATTGTGTTGAAGTAAATTAAAGATAACAAAATGTATAAATTTGTTTTTTTGTTGTGCTTAGTTGGGTTGGCTGCTTCTTACAATTTTGAGGATTCAGAATACAGTACGAAAATGAGAATACAAAATTTAGTGGAATAAAAAAAAAAGAAATTGAATAATTAATTATTTTTTTCCTTTTCTTTTTCGGTGTTGTATTCCTTCCTTGAATTTAGATGACTATTTAATGCGAGATTTAATTGACATTGCTAATTTAGATGATGAGGTATATTTACCAGTTCGTAGTAAAAGAAATGCTGATCAAAATGATGAAGAAAAGAAATGTAGAACCAAACATAAAGGGTATGTTAAATTTTCATAAGAGTTTTAATTTGAAAATTAATATTCATAAAAATAATGTAATGTTTAAATATTTTTTAAAGTATAATTGAACTTTTACTTGTGTATTTTAAACTGTGAAATTGATATTATAATTAGAAGGTGATGATTAAATATACACTATTCTTTAATCTATTGAACGCGCGTATATTACCTATTACTATTGACAATAAGTTCACTAAAGTTGCACTAAGCAATGTCAAAATTGCTACACTTTTATAATTTAATATGAAATCAAACCTGAAAAAATATGAGTCATAAAACAATTTAGTGACACTGGTCAACTAACTTGATCTAAATGGACGATAAATTATTTAAGATAATTCAGTAATTACCATTTATACTAAAAAATGTTAATATATACATTTAATATATACATTTAAGCACTAAATGTACTAAATTGAAACAAAATAGTATCCTTGAACGAAAGGTCTGTCGACTAAGAATAGGTGCGCGAACACCTAGAGTTGATTACAAACATATTAGCAATTGTTGAATTTAACGTGGTACTGGTATAGAAAGAATAGATTGACTTTATAATTTTTAGACAAAATTATTGTTTCAGAAAATTCTAATATTCGGAAATGTGGCGACAGACAGATCACATATGAAGTATAAGTTAACAATTGAATAAAATATCCATTATTTCATATGAACGAAGCTAAAGTCATACTATAATGGTCTTCTAATTATATTCCACTAATGACGAAAATTATAATTGCATAAATCAAGAGCTATGAATTATGATACTTTTTTAATATTTGATTTTAATAGCATTAACTTTACTAATAAATGTTGTGTCTGTTTACAACACATCTACGTGTACTTAGATCACCACTATAAATTCGGAACCTATATAATCATAATTTCTTTTAGGAGGTCTAAATGAGACCAAATATATCCAAATGAGACTAAATTAATATTTTTTTTTCGAACTTATAAAAATATTATGTGTATTTTATTTCTAGACACTCAATCACCAAATGTTGTAATGATAATACTGATAGCTATGCACTTTTTGAACGTTTTAAGGATGTCAAAAAAGATTGCTTTGTAGCCACTTTTGGAAAAAGTATGTAAATATTTATATATAAAATTAATATTTATATAGTCATAAATTTCATATAATAAACTTGTAGGTGAAGAACAAACATTTGATATATTTTCATGCGAAAAACTCGACAAGAAGAAGGAAAATTTCGCTTGTATGGCTCAATGTATTGGACAAAAAGTTAATATTGTAAGTGATGTATACATAATTCACTAATTTATATTAACGACATAATATGATAATTAAAATAACAATATCAATATTTAGTATATTGCACCAACAACCTAAGGCATCTAAAAAAATTAACGATATCCATTAGAATTATTAGAACAACTTTTATTATCCACTCATACAAATAACATTCATTTTCTATTTTCAGATGAATGAAAATGGTGACTTCATTGAAAGTGCACTCCGCGAACATGTTAAAAATGATTTAGCGGCTGCTCCATGGCAAAAGAAAATTGCCGATAGTGTATTTGAAAAATGTTATGCTGAGACTAAAGAAGTCGCCACAAAATCAAAGCGAGATACAAATGAAAGTCCACAAAAGAAATGCAGTTCAAAAGGTATTAAATTTGGACAATGTGTATGGACTGAATTTATTAGATCTTGTCCAAAAGAAATGCAAAGTGATTCACAAAAATGCAGTAGCCTTAGAGAAAAACTCGAAAAAGGTGAAAAAATTGATTTACATCAATTATATCGTCATCACCATCATTCAAAAGCTGACGTTGAAAAATAAAAACTTATTATTTTGAATATTTTTATATTGAAAATTGTTAATTAAATTTTTATTTTTGAATGAAATTAAAATTTAAAAATATAAGACAATTAATTACATTGTTCATTCTTGGATGCCTTTTTAGTAGCTACAAGTTTCGAATTATTTCACGACGACCAAATAACCTGAATCAATTTAATTATCAAAATGTTAATATAGTTCTGTAGACTCACTATATTTTGGTAAAAATTTCAAAAATGACTAATTAAATTTAATTATTTATACAGAAGATATAAAATGTAAGTAATTTTATTTTATATTTTTTATTCTTCTACCTTGCACATCTCATCTAATAAATTATTATAGTAAAATATAAAATAATCACGCAATTTTGGGTTATAAAGAAGAAAATTTAAATTTTTTTATTGTACATTCATTCCTACCCCAGTAATGGAGACAAAACTTGAAATTAATTTAATTGCAATTGATTTCATTACCAAATAATTGCATAAAATATAAATTATATTTGTAACGGTTAAATAAAAAAATAAAATGAGAATGGAATGTGTAGGAGTCCCTGATGAAAGTATGCTAATGATTACGTGAAAACAATATTTAAATTTCTAAATTTAATCGTCCCCATATAAAATAAGTTCATAATTTTCAATTGCCAAAAACAAGGATTTATTATAAAATACAAAATATATGTTATATGCTATGAAATTTAATTAGGAAAACATTTGGTTGTATCATAATTTTATTCAGAGTTCAATGTTTCCATTATCAAATATTTCAGATATTTTCAGTGTAAAACAAGGTCATGGTTAAAACTTTCATGAAAAAATTCTTTTAAATAATTCTTCATATATTGTTCATATTAATTTCAAATTCACCATATAATAAAATATTTATTATTTTATTCAAACAATTTGCCATCAATAATATAGCAACTAGAAGTCAAGATGGTTATTGAAACAATGTTATCAGCCTTTTCGACGATAACCGCATATTTCTTTTATTTATATAAAATATATTAAATATCGAGTCGCGTCTATAACCGTCCAAGGCATTACTATAGCAATGTACTTAATAGTCTTTATTATTTGAATA